>JACCGJ010002023.1:0-36221 GCA_013407085.1 Atriophallophorus winterbourni | reverse complement strand
AATGCGGTATGTGACTTCCCCTATGGATTTTTAGAGATTTCATATTTTACTCGATATACCTCCTCATCCTGTATTTATTGTTGAGCTAACTGGTTTTTATACCATAAAACGCTCTGAGTTCTAAGTTCTGATAGAGATAATTTACTTTTCGTATAGCACACACTGTCTGTTGATGATAATAAAATATGGAAGTGTGTTTGGTCAATTGACGAGTTTATTGCATTACAACGGGATCTGTGCATATTATACCGTTGGTCCTAGATAAACGAGTTGTCTTTCATACATGCAAACTATAATATGCTGCGGCTTTGCAAATCCCTGCGCCACACGTATGCATGCGAGACCTCGTCTTGAATACCACAGAAAAAGATGTAGGTGTCTGAGTGTCAGATATTCTCAGGCCGAGATAGCATTGCCACAGAGTAGGTAATTAACCACGCTATATTTGGGGTCTGGTAAATTGGAAATTCAGCAGTTTCACAATCAAAACCTTAGTACGGATAATAACAACACATGGCCATGGTATTGGTCATTCAATTTGATGTTGATCTATTGAAGAACCGTATGCCGTATGGAAAAAATGTTTCATAATGATACGTTAGAACAATTTGTTGATAAAATTAGGCCTCTGAAATAAAGGCTTCGTCAGACCGAGCCTGGTCAACTTGAATGCAGTACTATAATGGAATGTTTAATAGGATTGATCATCGTGTGACCAATTCCGAATCCTATTACTAGAATATGACTTCCTAACAATGAGAGTCCAAACAAAAACCACAAGATCTTATGTAACGATGCATACAGAGGGACCGTATGTTCGCCGTTAAAACAATACACACAAACCATCTTCGCAAACATTTACTAAAGTTCGAGTATCTTACTGAAGCACTCAAACATTCAACGGCTTTTAGTTTCCCATATTCTCGATTGGATATTTTTCGAAATTGTTTCTTGGTCAGAATTGTTTCCACTTAGAATACCTTGCTCGAAACTTATGCGTTCCAACTACATATACCTCAATGTCCTATGGTGTCTGCTATTTTGCTTGCTTTTCCAACCAAAAAATTTTCTTTTTTCTTATTATTGATTAGATCAACTTGCGTATATCCCCAGTTTAACACGATCGTATATATATTATTTCATCTCAAAGTATATGAATCAACGAGATGCCAAATTTCTGATTGACTAATCAATCTAGAAATTTCGGAAACCTTGAAACATGCGTTTAAATGTTGCACAGAAGATCTGGTCAAACTTATAATAATACATAATGTTAACAATGTTTTAATACCTTTAACCGTATATTAATTTCGCTTGTCCAATTGTTATCTCTCATTCTGTCTATATATTCTGAACATGCGACAAAAACCATGGCAAAATAGCGGTTGTCAATTTAAAACGAAGCTAACGCGTGGTTAACGGGAATGTTATTTCAAGACTCACATCAATTAATCTTTGTATGGAAAGGTTTGTCCAACAACGGTCATGCAAAAGCTTCCATTAACCGAAATCAGCCAGTGAATTTGTTTTTATAAAGAGCTCTTCATGGCAAGACACTCATCTAAAAACCGTTTCAAAATCCATCTTTATTAGCCAGTGCTCTACATTTTCATTACATATTCAGCAAAACATTTCACAAAGCATGGAACCAAACATCAAATAGCGCGCGAGTCATATGATTGAAATTTAAATAAATATTTTTAAACATTACATTCATTTAAACCATCACGCGGTAAAGTTGCCGTCAGTTTGCCGATTAAACACCGTAACATTTTCACGATACGTTACATGTATCCTAAGTTACTCAAAGTTTTTACCAAGAATAAATACATTGAAACAATGTTTGCGATCAAATGCTTCCATTAACAATTCATCTGCAACCAAGCAAATGCAATGAAAATTTTTGAAACAATTTTCCGCGTCGCCTGCAAATTTTCACGGCTGATTGACAGCCACTGACAGGAAGTAGAAATTATCATTATCTAGGTTGTTGCGTATCTGGAACGCAGATCCAAAATATGACAATTATGAATGCCGATTAATATTTTTCCACATATATTATATCGCCCGAATAATTTGTCCGATTTTCACAATCGAATTTGCTCCGTCAGAAATTGTAATCTCATTGTGAAAACGAAGTCTGAAAACGAAATTACATTTGGTCAAAATCGAATAGGATCCGATTTTTGATCGATGTTTGTTTGAATAAATCAAAACATTAAACCGGGCTTACAAGCATTATTACTTAATGAATAATCAATAAATAAATAAAACAATGAACTAATATTGAATAAAAGGAGAAAAATGCAATAATTCGTAAACGCGATTAAAATTGTAGGCATGTAAAATAAATTTTCATGCTCAAACTCTACATGTATCCAATATATAAAAGGACAACGTTAAAAGCTTTACTAGGGGAGCCTTTCTATCATATACTCCAATTCGATGGAGCTGCATATTGCGACTTAATAGCCTGTAAGCTGTAAACATAGTACACTGTCCGTTCACGTCGAATAAATAGAAAAAATTTCACCAGTTTAGCAATAATGAGACAGCAGCTTGAAGCAGCTTGCGTTTGCCAGCTCACTTGCTCCATATGAAGCGGGATACATTTGCGCGGATATTGTTAAACGAATAGTTCAACACCAACAATGTTTGTTGAGCAAGAGTTGTTACTAGAATGTGAGACGTTCGATTTTAGACCATCTGGTTGACACAAGCCACTAAGGGAAACATGAGGATACGTTTTCGGTCTGTTACATATTGAAAACTGTCAGCTTGATCCAGTACATCATTCCACATATCTTGGTTCAACCATTGCGGATAAGCACTCGCTAGACACGGAGATTGATAAGCGGATTAGCAGAGCAGCTGTCATTTTGTCCCGATTAAACTCTAGTGTTTGGGGTAAACGCAAGTTGACAGTAAAAACAATGGTGATGGTATACAGCGCGTGCGTACCAAATGCTTTACTGTACGGCACTGAAACCTGGTTCATCCACTCAAAACACGATCGGAAGCTAAATGCTTTACATCTACGAAGCATCCGTCGTATCTTGAACATATCGTGGATGGACAGAGTGATCAATGCTGAAGTGCTTTCAAAAGCTGGTCTACAGACCATGTTCACCCTATTACGGCAGCACCGCCTGCGGTGGCTTGGTCATGTCTACAGAATGGAAATGATCGTATTCCATGCCGGAAATCTTTGAAACTCTCACTTGCGATTGACTAGCTCCATATTCAACAGATAAGCGGTCATCTTGACTGTTCGTGTTCACTGGGATGAGCGTAAGCCCAAGTGACTAGTACCCGAGGATTAGTTATCATGCCACACAAAAATGTTATTACAGCAGTTGGAAAAATAATAAAATTCTATTTTTACAACATGTTCGATTGAATTATTACAGAATGAACGCATAAATGTTTCAATACGCTATGCAACCAAAGTTGCAAACTTTCTAATCACATGTAAATACATATTCACTAGGGTTCAAATCCGCCGAAAGTGTGTAGCAGAGCAGACAAGATAAACCGTGGAGCTGACATTCATGGTGCGATGGAAGATCTGGACCTCGTTCTTGAAGCTAGGGAGATAATTAATTTTTGACGTGTACAGCAAGATGTAGTCCAATTGTCGTATTTCGTGTGAATTGTACTTGTCGGAGGCAGATGATAGCGCGTGGGTCAATAGCTTGTGATCTGTGAGTATCTCGAATTAACGTCCTTCAAACAACTGACGGATGTGTCTAATAGTTAGATACACCGCCAGGAATTCGCGACAATACTTTTTCTCTGCGGGTTGTAGCTCCTTTGAGAAGAACGCGACTGATACTAAGAGGCCGTTCTTTCTCTGTATTAGCTCGCAACCAACAACGATAGAGGATGCATCTGTTGAAAGTAAGTGTGTGCTTTGCGAATCGACGTGTGCTAGCAACACCATTTTGCACAATTCCTGCTCGATTTTCTCGAAAGCTTGTCTACCTGACTTGTTCATTCAAAACTGTTTTTTATCCAGATTCAGTAGATCCGTCAGGAGATGACATAGCTCTGAACACTTTGGGATGAAGCGGCGAAAGTAGCTGACCACACCAACAAACCTACGCAGCTTGGTGAGAGAGTCAGGCAATGGAAAGCTCGTAATGGCGTCAACTTTATCAATGAGGGGTTTAATACCTTTAGAGTTGACGTGATGACTGAGAAAATCGATGGAATTCTTTTCGAGTTGCGTCTTGGTACGATTGATGACCACTCCGTGATAACGTAAGCGTTGGAACAGTTGTTTGAGGTGTTGTAGTTGTAATTCGACGGAACGATTAGCAACCAGGATGTCGTCGATGTAGAAAAAAAACGGAATCCAGTCCATTAGCACAATGTAAACGACTGAGTAAAGTTACCCGCTTGATTCGAGATTATAAACAAGCTTTTTAATTGCATTTGATTTCTCAGATGCACCACTATCCGAAGCTCTTATATCGACTCGTGAATCTTAGAACGAATAATAAACAAGGAGTTCTTGCCTTGAAAGCTTCGTCTGATTTCACTGAATCCGTTCAACAGATCGCTCACGTATTAGTAGAATTTTATACTGGAGTGAAGTATTGATTAATCCGACAGTGGTAGAGCAGCACTTACGAAAATTAAACATAAATAAATCTCCAGGACCAGACGAGATAACTCCAAAGCTGCTCAAAACCTGTCACGCGCAGCTATCTGAACCTCTATAATGCATGTTTAATAATTTACTCCAAGCTGGCGTGGCACCCAATGACAGGAAACTGGGAAAAATATTAAAAATTTACAATGGTGTTTGCCGTTCTGATGCCAAAAATTACAGGCCCGTGACATTACTGTCTTCGATATCAAAAGATTTTGAGCGAATAATAACCGCTGAAACCGTCCGACATCTGGAAACGAAACAACGTTTGGCAGTTGCCCAACATGGATTTCGCATAAATCGCTCTTGTCTAACATATTTGCTGAAAAACTTAGACGGTTAGATGAGAATTTTAGATGCGGAGGGCTGTATTCATGCAGCTATCATGACATTTCTAAAGCTTTCGATAGAGTCCAACATAATTTACTCTTGAACAAGCCACAGAAACACTGTATTGTTGGTGAATTATATGAATGGATCCGTGATTACATTAGCAACAGATACATCAGAGCTCGTGTGGACGGCCAGTTATCAGAGCAAATCGATGTCACTAGCAGTGGTTAGATCAATTTTTATCTACAAAAACGATTTACCAATAACAAACGACAGTAAAATACTTCTGTTTGCTGATGACATAAAAATATGAGGCGATTGTGTTTTTACCTACAAATCGATTTGAATGTTTTGTAAAAGTGTTCATCCGAAAATAAACTGCCATTGAATATGTAATAGTCTAAGGCCATGCAGGTCGGTTGTGATCATGGATTATTTACGCTCACAAGCTTGGCAACGAAATATTAGAGTACACAGTGAAAGAAAAGGACCTAGGTGTCTGGATTTGCGGTAGTTTGAAAAATGGACTACAATGCAAAAACGTTTACAAACGCCGGTCTCGGCTGCTCGGTGGATATTTGGACGTTTGCCCCAGGTTGTTTTCCTCTCACAATGAACACTTTTATACATCCGGTCCTAGACAATGCTGACCAAGCTTGGACACCATTGCTCCACAAAGATATTTACTACTTGATCGCTTATATAACAGTGCTTCAAAAATAGTCGATGGTTTCGAAAATACGTCTTAGGTCGAGCGACTTAGACGACTAGATCTGAGGACACTTGCACAAAGAACAATGCGATGCGATCTCATCCTTGCATAGAGAATCCCTACTACTATTCCCCACCCCCTGGATAAATTATTCCAACTTGGAACTCCCAGCAACATCTGTGTTCATAGTTGCAAGTTGGAAATACCACACTCCGAACGGAAGTGCCGCAGTATAGTTTATTAGGTGCGTGTGTGCCTTGTCAAAAGTTCCCTACCTGCCGATTTGGTAAGCTCAAATGGTTAATCTATATTCAAATCGTTACTTGACGATTATATGAAAGCTAATTCAAATTGTGCCCCAACCATTAATTAACTATCCCAGTCATGGGCATATTGATTTTAATTAAGCATATATCTTTACATTGCTACCTATACTTTTACTGTGTGGTTTTTGTAAAGTTAATTTCTTTTCCAACCATAAATCTTGGAACTTGAATCTTGATATCTAATCGTTTACTGGACACAGCTGACCTTCAAATAACTGCCAATTAGAATCACGTGAGCATAATTATTGTTCAGCTGTGTGACAGATCAGCTGATTTATGACAAGTGAATGCCTAGAAAATAGAGAAATAACATTATCTGAAAACAATTATTGATGTGGCTTTCGAGACGTTATATTTTGAGATTGGATTCGTTGAAACGACTAAAGAATTTGACTCTAATAAAAATTGAAATGATCAAAGCTTACCTTGTTTTCTATAGTCATATAATTAACGGCAGACCACTTGTTAGAAGTAAAATTCAAGTGCACTCAAATAATCATTGATTAGCCTTTATCGTGTGGTTTACAAACATTTCTGCTGCTTATCCACTAGTCAAAGATCAAATTTAACCGAAAATTAATCATTTGCATGCTTTTCCGTCACAAAACACCCCACGACCGGTTTCGTGCTGTTTGCACTCATCCGGTAGGGACAGTAAGATCAGGATCCGCATGCGCTTGAAACAGTGGAGGAATAATAAACAAGGAGCGCTTGTATGCCACTGTTGGATAAGGCTGGTGTTTGGACACATGCTTTGAACAGGTTGGTATTACCATCCTTATCCAACAGTGGCATACAAGCGCTCCTTGTTAACCGAAAATTGTTTTGCATGCAATCAGAAATATAACAGAGGTGAACGTAGAAGAATAGCTCGCTTAAGTTAACAATAATGCAACCAGAAATCGGCAAAAAGATTCTAAAACAATTTGATTATTTAATTTTAAAGAGAATATTGTTTTGTTATTCTTAGACATACGTTCAGCAGAAAATTGTTTTAATTACTTTAAGAAGGTTGCAACTTTTGATAATATTCTTTATGAGATGCATAAATCATGCTACTTCCATTTAAAAATATACCGTGTGAGAAGCTTCAAATCTGAAAAATTAACGACTTATTTTGGCTACCAGTTTGAATGTCATTCCTAGAATTCTCAGGATTATTGTATTTCTAACCAAAATCTCATAATTTTCAGTAAACGTACCTTAAAATATATTATGATTAGATTTGATTTAAATTTTTGGACACTCCTCTTAAAACTGTGGACAGCTGTTTACAACGTATTTATTGCATCGCATTTGTAACAAATTCTGTCTGCATTCAATTCGGATACAATATCTATCGATGAAAGATAACACCATATCAACAATGGATCCTTCCGTGCTCTGGTCATGTCACTCAGTTTTAATTTTGTAGTGCACAAATCAATGGAAATGTTGACACGCAATAACGGTAAAGATAATGATTTCATTTACGTTGACATGGAAACCAGATAGTTTAACGCGCAAATTTTACATGAGATACTTACCTTTATGGGTGAATACTGTAAAGCGTTTAAAAGAGAGAGATTGTTTTTAACTTAATAGATTTTGTTCGAAAATGACAAAAAATGAGTTTTTAAGGGACGCTAGCATAAATGTCGATTGATAAGAACATATTTCTATTGATAAATTTAGCCTCTATTGTTCGCAAATTTAGGCAAACCGTGGTTACATGACTTCCAAAAATGTAGGATTTTGACGGATACTGAAACAAGATTAAGCGCATGCGGATCCTGATCATACTGTCCCTACCTGATGAATGCAAACTGCATGAAACCAGTCGTGTAGTGTGTGTGATGAAGATGCATGCAAATGAGCTTTTTTTAGGATCAACCTTTAATTAGGTAAATCACTCTGTATGTTCCAACTACTTACGTCTTTCTGATCTTGAGGTATAATTTACCATTCACGGGGTCAACGAGGACAAATGCTGCTGCAGGCGATCCCAAATGTCACAATTTGGCTACAACTAAGAACAATCACATCACATGTAAAATTCGGAATTTTAATAATCCACTCTACCTACAAATAAGCTGTATTTATTGTTCACAAAGCCATCGCGTGACGATTTACCGCGCACCGATATTGACGGACGTCACATTTCATTAGTCTTTATTTGTTAAACATGCAATAATGGTTTGCTGATATAATTTGTCCTCATTCTATATTTTCAGTCCATGGGTAGAACTAAAATATTATGATGCAACGTTATTATAAGTAATTATCAGGCTCAAATATGTCGCGCTTTTTTTCTCTATAGCGTTCGAGCAGGTTACGGTAAATGATTGTAATTTCAGCCAAGATTACTCCCCAGTAGATTAGCCCTCGAATTTCTGAGGTAGTGACTACAAGGCTTGACCGGATCAAAATCTGGGTCAAAGTGATTCTTGATATTGAGCGAGTACCAACAAACATACATGAATCAAAAAACCTCATTTCGAATCGCCAAACGAGATTTAATATACATTAACGTAAAAATCAATCAATTTTCTATTGTCAAAATTCTTGAAAATAAACGTGTTCTACTGCTCATACACACTGAACAATCGGAAATGATATCGTTTGTCTTTCGCCTAAAGCTGTACAGCTGAATCGATGTGACACATCCGACATTCTGCAAGTCTTTTACAGTTAGGTTTTCGGCAATTATCACAAAAGAGGGTATATCGCGTGAGGATATCTTTAAAAAATGCGAAATCATAGTCGGATTAGGAACCGGGTTCAAATTATCTTCGACGCATATCTCAACCGCTTCGCCAACGCTGTTCATAAATTAGAGAGCCCGACCCTGTATCGAATGTTCCTACCTGATGAGTGCAAACTGCACGAAACTGGTCGTGGTGTGTGTGCTTGTTGGAAATGCATGTAAATGAGCTCTCATGTTCATGATTATGGGTTACAACCCTATTTACATTTGCGTGCTCACGTGATTGAACAGGTTGGTCGTACCAACCTAAACGAATAGTAGCATACAAGCGCAATTTACTTACCATTCTTCCACTGTTTCAAGCGCATGAGGATCCTGATCCAACTGCCCGTGCTTGATGAATGCAAACAGCACGAAACCAGTCGTGTGTGTGATGGAAAGCATGCAAATGAGGTTGTTCAGGAAGCTAATATTTTCACGAATATTCTTATAAAAACTTAAACATATTATATTGCCAGTGTTAATTAACATTCGCTGAATGCTTGTAATTTAAAGTTTAGTACGCTAAAATCCACCTGCATCATTTGGTGGATAAAAATATAGTATGAGTATTATATCAATTAAATAGAGAATATATGGTGTTTCTTATCCTAACGCCTACCGTTATGGGCACATTCCTCTAGAAAACATGACTCTTCGATAACACACGTATCGATTAAATCATAATTCAGCGTCGACGTCAGGCCATTCAACATTAAATAAGTCCGCACTAAAATCCCGTAATACCGAAACTGCCGTTAAGAGAATGAGATTACTTATATAAAATTGGTTTGATTACAAAGAACAAGCAAATGCACTTTGTTCTCATTTGTTAATTGAGGTCTTGTCGACCGGTTTTATTCAAACAATGTCGTCATTGAACCCTTTTAATCGAATTTGACTAATTTCATATCAATCAAAAACTGTTGATATTTTCGATGTGTTCCTGTTTCGAATAATTTGACACTTGAAACATAATTGTCGTGGATTTGCGATTGCTATCAGCACGTTCTTCTAAGCCTCCTCCTCTTGCACTATTTTTTACATGTTTTCGAAGTGACTCTTTGATTAGTACTTTTAGCTAGTGTCCCATTGCATTAAGGCGATGATGACGCCAAATTTACCTCATAAGTGTATTTGTGAATTCCGAAATGATTATGCAGTGTAATTTCAATTGGCAGAGGTTATGTTATCCCTATCACCGAGTGAATAAATGCATTGTAAATCGGATCATACCGACGTTATGCATTTTCAAAGAAATCGTTTTACTCAAGTGCTTTTGACGACCATACAAAGTCGAGGGTGTATTATAACAATGATGAGCACGTCTTGACAAAACATCAAGTTAGGTGAAAGTAAAAATAATTACCAACGCGCCGTCTGCTTTAGCCGGAGATTCGTTTACCTACCGCTGGCAATTCCAGTTTTGTACGTGTCCTGGAAACACAATAGCTGAGTGCCTTGATTTCACTGAATATGCAGTAGCTATCTCCACTGATTAAGTTCTCAATCATCTTGAAATTATTTAGATGGTGAAAAAGATATGGAAGCTCTTGGCATTTACCTCACGAGTTTAGAAGAGCTTGCTCTTGATCGCTTATATTAGAAGCATTTTGTTGAGCGTCACCTGCAAGTTGACCGGAGCAGATATAGCTTTTGGTTTCTGAACACGAATAACGAGGCCAGCGAGTCACTGAAACCGATCGAGCGAGTAATGCCTATCATTGCGAGCACTAAGGAGAGATCGTTCCTCCCTAATCGGACTGTTTGGTCATTCGAAAAGCTATGGAGTCTAAACAATTCGTGCGATTGTGATGTACATCCTAGGGTTGCCATCGATCGAAGGAGGCCAAAAACAATTGCAAATATATCGCAGTAAAACAATCACATACATATCTCATAACATACAAAATCTACAAGATCAACCTGTTCAATCGCGTGTGTCTACACATGCAGATAGGTTGAAACAAAGGGATTGAACAAATGATTACATATTTGCAAGCATTTTCGTCACCCCCATTCTACTGCTGGTTTCGTGATGTTTGCAATCATCTGGTAGGGGCCCTACAATCACGATCCGCATGCCAGAACACATTGGAGAAATCGTAAACGGAGTCAAAAATGTTGTTGGCCTCTTTCAGTCAATATCGACCATGGATGTACATCACAATCGCATGAATGTTCATCTTCTACAGTTTTTTGAATGACTAAACAGTCCGATTAGGGAGGAACAGTTGTAGGGCATCAGTTGCACGCCAGCGGCGTGATTTATGTTCAGCAGCCAAGAGCTGTATCTGCTCCTCTACAGCTTGTAGATGACGCTCTACACAATGCCTCCAATATCAGAGTCAGAAAATTAGGAAAGTTTAAAGCAAAAAAAATGATATTCGTTCGCCTTTTTTATTTTGAGAATTTTCATCTTAGATGCTCAAGAATTTACATTTGTTTTTACATAAAATGGTAAAAATATTCTAGTAAATATTGATGATTACGACTCAAATAGTAATTTATCGAAGGATTTGAATGCCATATTAATCCGTCACATGGAGCATGCAGCTGGTGTAACGTTTTACCAGTCATTTCGAGCAGACAAACAATTAGATTTTCCGCATTTTATTCGACATTTACCAATCACATAAATTTACGCTTCTAGCTTATCAGTTTAGAAAATATTTCGTTCAACACATTTGAAATTTTCCACGTTTTCGGAATGCGAGTTTGTTACATTTGAACGATTTTCTCCGCGCAAAATCGTTCCACTTCCCATGATAATCTCGGAAACTCAATCCGCAAAATCATCGATAATTCATCACCAAGACCAAAGTCGGACTCGCTACATTAGCAACTTCCATCAATTTGCCCCGCCATTCGCATTTCCGATTCAAAAGTTGCGGAATTCAGGAATTATAGACTAAGTCGAAGATTTAAGCAATTTCTCGTGAGTCTGGAATTTGATAGTTGAAATATTGAGATAGATTTACTAACGCAACCACGAAATCATTCTTGTTCATTGATTGCAGGCTTATAGCAGCTATATTATTTGCTGTTTTGTATGAAAAGATAAAAATTGGACCTCCAGTGTCCTTATTTATATGTTTTTTAATTACATAGTGAGGATTGACGTTAACAAAAGCAGGAAATATGACACTAGCGCTGGTAAAGTCGAAGGGAACCAACTTATTAAAGATTTAAAAGTTTACACATCTCAGACGGGCTGGTTGTTTTAGCTTTTTCCAACGATGGACGTCAAGTTTCTGCTTTGGCTGCAAACTAACGTACTTTCAAGAATCCATATGTGATGGTAAAATCACTTGAACACACAATTCACATGAGTTACGGCGGTGTTTGAAAAACTTGACTTTTTCGGACTGTCAGACATCCGGAAACCTAGTTGCTTTATGTCATTTTGCTGTCAAGATCCTACGATTGATAAGCACGGATATGGCGGTAGATAGGTATCCATTCAGATTTCAAAATATCACTAGATTTTTATACCTTTCATTTACTATAACAAGATTTATCTTGAAAACGTCATCGCTCATTCAACACTTGCTGAAAGCAGTAATATTATACGGTATGTTGTATAGGTTTTCGAAAATAACTTCTACAAGATGGCGTTTGCTTTCATAAGACTGAATATGATCGCAAATAACAAATTATTCTGGCGCTCAGATTTAATATTCTATTAGTTTTATATAACGTGTTAAAGCACCATTCTTTTCGTACGACAGAGTTTCTTGTTTCTTCGTTGTATTCAAAATGAGGCTCAAAAAATTTATTTTTGTGCTTGATTCACGATATTTCTCTCGTTATACCGTTAAAATCGTGTCTAATCAATTTTTGTGTAGTGAATTCTTGGATTAGTTAATTATAGATGATGCTCAACTTTTTCAGTGTGTTCAATCGAACGATGATACTACCGATATCTTTAAGAAACAGGGTTCACGATTCAAGAATTACGGTTGAAAAATAATATAGCGTTACAATACCCACGGGAGTGGTAGTATCGATATTGTTAACTTTGAAGATTCGTAGTTGAACAATCATTGAAATTTCTAGCAGCCACTGTGTCAAAATATAGATTCAAATATGCGTACGTATAATATAATTATTTGGCCACCATAGCTTAAATAACTTAGACGAATGATTTTTCAATATCAGGATTAGCTTGCATATAATGGCCAATTTTCGATTTGAATACAGCTAAACGATAGGTGTTAGCCTATTTAGAATGTAGGGAATTCCAAACCAAACACACGCACCAAGTGATTTTCAGCATGCAACTATGACAGTGGATGTTGCTAGCAGCTTGATGTTATACAAGGGCTGACAAACGCTAGTACGGAGAGAATATACATGGATAATATCGCGTCGCATTCTCCTTTGTGAAATATTCCGTAGATCCAGTCGATCAACCAACCAAAGGAAAATGTGCGAAATCTCAGTGACATACCGAACTATGACGTATGATGACGAAACGGGTATTTGTGAACAGCTTTACATTTTAATCCATTTCTAACTTACCACGAATTCCGGCATTTAGGCCCTTCTCTTAGACGATAAATTGGCTGAGTTTATCACGTTTATGGATAGTGAATTTCATAATAAGAACACTGAACAAAAGTAGTTGCGTCAGTTCTGATTGCAGTCTAGAATATCCATCGCTTGATTTACGTTTTATTGCGTATTGCGATCCAGAGTTTGCATGTGGGTGAATGTTGATCTAGTTACTTTGTATGCAACTTGGTGGATGTTATCTCTTCCATTCATTTTCTCCAACTCGTGATAGGTGCGATACGTCATGCTGTGTTTTCTTATTTTGATGTTGCATGATTTTAGTGTTGTGATTAATTTAGATCATAACAACCAAATGAATAGAAAATCAACTGAGCTCAAATCTAGACGCGGATTCGAAGCGTTTAGAATAATATAAAGTTTTTCTCTGTTTCGAAACTTAGGTGGTGTTATTAGGGGGAGGACTTTTGACCTTAGACATATAATCAGATACGAATCGAACTGCTGTCGCAGAACAATTGGTAGAGTTAGTTGCCAATATCATGCACTTCAGTAAGTATCCTTATTGCATCTTTAGTATATGTGCGAAGATTCCGAAAACCACAATTTAACGTCCATAGAATCCATTCGTTACATCAAGTAATGCGCCAAGATAATAACTGTTATTCAAACGTTGGTTTTTGCTACTTTGGAATGGCGTCGATGCAAGAGTGGTCACACACTGACACGGATGAAGTAGATGAAGGCCATGACAGGTAGACTAGATAGAGCTTGGCGCCCTTTCTTACAGGTTGAGATCCAAGTCCGTAATTTGCAGTGACTTTCTAATATCTGATATATGGCTCAGAAGCTTGAGCAATGTCAGTCCCGCTGTATGTTTCTTCATGGAGCGTTCCATTAATCTTGTAAATAGTAAAGAATAGCATGTGATGATGCGTCACAGTAAAAGTCACAAAAAGAGTTCGTGTTCATCTCGCTAAATTCACTAACCACAATTTATTGAATCGGTGTTTGATCCGAGGTGTACGCAGCTAATCCGAGTTTGGTATTTGCTTGATCCTTCACTGGTTCCTCATCGTTGGATGTCTGTTTATCTTTAGTTTATTATTGTGACATGGTTGACTAGCAGTTGAGCACCAGGTGATTCCACGCAGTGTAATACTGTTCATGAGGATGATGAGGATGATGATGATGATGGTAACGATAAACAGTTGGGAAATTCGTGAATGTTGCTGAATCCAGAACCTTAGCGAACACAAGCATAGAATTAGCAACGAAGTTTGTAGGAAGTAACAGCTTTGTACCATTTAAAAGTGGTAAACTCAAATCACATTTAGAATTTCGTGATAAAATAAAATCAGCGGTAAAATGTACTCTTTGAAAATTCGGATCTTGATAACGAAAACTAATGTTTAAATTTTTAGAGAAAATTACGATAAAGCATAAAGAAACATTCAAGTGACGTATACAGGCGCGTCTAAACTTTGAATATACGCGTAGTTGCCTGAATCACCAAATGTTTCGGTCCCTGCATATAGATTATCAAAGTTGGTGTAGATTATTGAATCGTTTTCAAAATGTTGGACTAACTACAAAGTATGGAATTTTCTCGAAAATGGGATTTAATTTTATGCTCTCTATTTAACGATGTCAGTGTAACTTATTTTCTTTGAAATCCCCAAATTCCATTGTGGATAACAGAAAATTAAATCTACGAAAAGCTGATCAATATACAATAGAAATATTAAATTTTAATGTAAGCCTCATACCAAATCATTTCGTTCTAATTTAATTTCAAATATTTCCAATATAGAATAAGAGTTTACTAATTCTTTATTCACAAAATTCTATGATCTCTGATTTGCTTCACCGGTTGATTAATTGTTTTCTAAACCAATACTGATTCGAAGCATATTGAAAGATTTCAAAAGAATGATTAGCTCGTCGAATTGCATGCTAATCAGTTTCGTTAATCTATGAAAACACGTCACACACGTTTTCCCACTAACCTCAAGGCAATTAATCAGCTCAAATTGAAAACCTGATTACGAATGCGAGACAGATTCAAATCCGCTTAATGTGTCGCATCAATCTTGCGAGGTCTTTGTTTTGTTGTCATCATTTGACTTTTTCCATAGACAAAGCTTCTTAGGGTTTTGAGAAAATTTGTTGAATATACCTGTGTGTCGCTAATAGTTAAATCTAAATCGTTTGACAGACGTTTTGATCTTATATAGGCTTGAAATATGGGAGATTCAAGTTCGATATGATAAGATTGAAGATTTATTACCATAATATGGAGATACGAGAACGAAAAAAATGCAGTTTTCCTCACAAGATATCTCATAAAATGTCCTTGATGTTATCGGATGAATGTTGGTATTCTCAATGTCAATATTTGTCCAAATATATTTATTTGCATGGAAACAAGTTTTACAATAACAACAGTTAATGTTAGAAAATTGATAATGATTAATGTGGCTGGTTTGAATAAATATGCAGTATGGTTTAATGTGAAGGAATTCACTGTAAATAAAGAATGCATTTCGCATTTCGTGCCTTATATTAATGTTTTAATTAGCTAAACAAAGCCATCACGTTTGATTTTAAATTTCACTCTGATTGGCCATAATTTTACAAAACAATTATTGTCAATTTTGAACATATCAGGAAAATCAATTCTTCAGGCTTCAATCTCTGTATTTTGAATCTTCACTTGTCAAACTGCCCAAAATTTACACCTAATTTGCCCAGTTTCCAAACATTTGGTGTCGAAACTTACCTCACGAAACTAGTAGAAATATTTGCCTAACGACAAATCCCTACATCTCGATTCAGCTAATATTTTAAAATTTACTTCAAATACACTAAAAAATTTAAAAAAATAATTCCAGATTAATATTCACCGATGCCATCAGAATTCCACTTTTTATTCGCTGAACTTTATTTAAACTGTATAATTATTTCAGGTCCCGAGATTAGGATCCGTGTCAAGTCTGTAGCCGGAACTTATGTCATACCCAAAGGTTGGAATCAACAAGCGATACAGAAAAAAATCATAACAAGAATTGGAGAGAAC
The DNA here is from genome assembly GCA_013407085.1 of Atriophallophorus winterbourni. Taxonomy (NCBI): domain Eukaryota; kingdom Metazoa; phylum Platyhelminthes; class Trematoda; order Plagiorchiida; family Microphallidae; genus Atriophallophorus; species Atriophallophorus winterbourni. Next base: position 19,874 of record JACCGJ010002023.1, on the reverse strand, counting down.
AAATCGTTCATGTTTGTGAGTTCAAAACATTTTTATTTAGCGGGTGCTTTTAAAAAAACCCAGTGAGACAACGTGATCGGTGTGCATGTCCACTAATTTTATGTGCTCGTATATGACTAAAACAATGTCAGATCAGTTCACTTGTAACCAGCAATGCTTCATTAAAGCTTTTCCGATTCACGGGGCTTCTAAAACGTCTTCTATTCATCACTTGGTAAACGGTAACATCGTCGGATTTTCTGAAGTATCACTCTGACAATGCTGAAGATGATCGCTCTGCACCTAATTCGTTCTGTAAATAAACAGCGTATAACAGTATTATACTTGAATGCCACTGTTGCATGGGGTTCGTACAACGAACCACGATGTTCAAACACAGAATCACATAGTGATTCGTGGTCAAGCACTCAAGGCGCTTATGAATGAACAGAGTGACGTGTTGCACACATCCCACGTATAACAGTGTTTAGACTGGTAATATAATCTAGAATCAGAGCATTCTTCTGCTTGATAAATGCGAGGCCTTATATGCCGACATTGATGTCTACATTATAGTGAGATTTCTGACACATGCAGCAAATATATGTGCTAATTACACAGAGAGATATTGTTAACTGTGTATCCCGAGTCATTTGTTTGTACGGGAAATAGTTGAATGTTATAGGTTCATGAAAAATACAATATACTTTCATGTCTGCTATTCACATCCCTTTGATATATCGAGGAGAGAAGGTACTTCGTTTAATCAGGATTTTTTTATTTACACATCATTTTCTCCAGTTACTATATTTTTACATTGTTTCTTTGAGGACAATTGTAGGAAAATTTATCTAGATATGGTACTAAGCCGCTTTTTATCAATATTATTGCAGCGCCCAACTAATTTTTGATGGATAAGACGGAATATTCGATTAAATGCTTAGAGAGTAGTATATCTATAATGATTCCGTTGAATGAAATAAACCTTTTATGAAAATAAATTTGAATGACAATCTGTTTGTTTGCCGTATAAGGTTGATATGACTTAACTGCTCAATAGTTTGAATAAGTATTCACAAATTATTTCACGCACTAGAGCCAGTTTTGTGTAATTCCGGTTATTTCCAGCGTAGCTCAAGTGACGTTTGCAATTTTAGTTGGATGGTTGAGTTCTAATCTAACAAGACTCAAGGCCAGACTTCACACCGACACCTTTTCCAGTATCTTGAATGTTATCCTTCTATTGGCTAAGTCATTGTAACTGCCATCCTGACTAACATTTGCGTTTATTTAGTTGGTGATTTGATTGAATTTCACTAAACCCTCATTTACGATGACTGTCTAATTTAATCTCATATAAAATAAAATTCCGGGACGATTGCTTAAAAGTTAACGAAACTTTATTAATTTAACAACGTCGTGTTTCGGCAAAATATCTGGCCTTATTGTATGTTTGGTTCAATATCTTCTCACTCAAAGAATGTTCAGTCCAAAACAATTAGACAAACCATTTTAAATAGGACTCCGAACCTGAACGATTTCAATCACGGAGTGATATAAGGACTCACTTTTGAGCAGAAGGCGACGCCAATTTCAATGTCACATCCTGTGTGAAAACACGGAGACAATGAGTCGTGAATACAATATAAGTTGTTTATCTCCAATGCAGATGGAATTCAACCAAAACTCGAAATTTTACTCTAACTATCACAAGAAATACTTAGCAATATTGTATGTATGGAAGCACAAGCCTGATCCAAGCAAAGTGCCGTAAAGTTAGACTCTGTACGTGTGCTATGATTTTTTCAGGTTGCCCAGGCGTTGATAGATATGAGAGGAGAAACCGAGAATAGAGATGGAGAATAGAGATGGTATTGAGACTCCAGCGTGTTTCAGCATGCAGCTCACTGCCTGTGGCAAATAAATTTAGCAAGGTTTTAGCCGTACAGCACATAAGTACGGCACGATTGCACATCCATGCACTGCGCAAGACACTGCATACATGGATGTGTAAAAACAAATCAGTATGAACTGTTTCATTTCTGACTGGTCTTATAATCCGAATTTGACGAGATCAAAAAGATAAAACTAATTGCCATTACTTGTAATAAGAAAGCGGAACAAATGAATCAGGATTTCATATGTTTTTTATTTATCAGTTTTATTAGAGTTCACTTTTTTATACAAACACTTCCGGAATTGATGGACCCTTAATCTCTTCAAAAATCGAGATTGAATAACAGCAGTTTTTGGAGTAATCCAATTTCATAGAAACCTATAATACTAAATCAAAATTCCAATTCACTGAAAAATGATACACAGTAAAAACAGCAATACGTTAATGCCATTGTAAAATAGGATTTGTACAACGAGCTACGATGCTGAAACACAGAATGTCATTGTGATTCGTGGTCAAGCACTCAAGGCGCTTATAGATGAAAAAGTAATGTGTTGCTCACACCCCGCATTTACACTTCATTACTGGTTTCTGGTTGTTTGCCGTCATCAGTGAGCCTTGAAACAGTGGATAAGTGGTAAACATAATTATAATTGAATGCCACTGTTACATAGAGTTAGTTAAACGAACCATAATGTTCAAACACAGAAACAGATATTCCTGGTCGAGCGCTCGTTAATGACAAAAATATTTTGTGGGTCACATTTTCCCCATTTTTGTAAGCCTCCTTTGATCAATGTCAAACATGTATTTTTATAACCAGTGCGTCATTTTTCATGCTCCGCAGTCTGAAAATGACTAAACCATCCACTTTAGGAGGAACAATCTTTCTCTGGCAGTGCTCACAGCTATAATGATTATTCTGCTGAATTTAAATGATATGAGTGTGAACTATCTTTCGCATAGGCAAGACGCTTTACACGGTGCCATAGGGGTGAGCGTTGTAGAGCAACTTTATCGCAAATGGTACAGTCAATGTCAATAGATAAAGTATCTCATTTCCAGATGTCTTTCTATTGCTAGTACAAACTGACCATTGACCGCCTTTCTGCTTTCAAATTACTAAAAAGTAAATATTTAAGAATGCGTCAACTTTCTAATCTGTAAACATGCGCTAGCCAACGTAGGTAGCACTATCGTACTAGATTAAACAAGCAGTGTATAATAGCGATATAAATCGTGGGGTATGACGGAAATGCATGCAAATAACCTTTTTATATTCAATTAAGCATTTGCTAGTTTGTCTTTCCACGGTATGTTCGTGATAGGGTGGATGCTCCGTGAAAGAAAAGCATTCCCCTTCCGTTGGTGTCCAGGTTCGGCGGCAGAACCTTCATGCAATTAGCACACACTCTTTATAAAGCACAATCTTTGTCTTTACAGTCAATTCGCAGTACAAACGGAAGAAGATAGCAGCTACTCCACAGATCCGCTCACTTATCAATCTTTGCGTCTAGTTTTAGGTTATCGCGCAGTTGTTCAACCAATATATGTGGAACGATGTACTGGTTCAAGGTGACATTTTTTAACTGCGATGATGGGAGGCTGTTCAAAATCAGTCCTTTAGCTACTTTAGTTGTCCTTAAGAGTGAGCAATAATGACTGCATCGTCGGTGAACATGAGGGCACAGGATGAAATGTTCCTTCCTAGTCTCAGCATTGTTTATAAAAAGGTGTAACTACAATGGAGTTCTGAACCGCTAAAATAGACACATAAAGAAACACGTTTTTTTTACCAAGCTGCCAATGCAATGCAATTATTTAAACAAAAACGTAGACGATATTTACTCATACATCAATCACGTGGTTATAGCTGTGAATGTTTGACATGTTTGTTTTGACAGAAGTTGAATGAACTAGCTTCCTTGCACATCCTAATTGAGGATATCAACATTCTACCCGAGTATACTGATGTCGATTATACGTACAGCGATAATGGCATCGTGCTGGATACTTCGAAGCGTTCCAACATGCATCATTGGAGAGAACCTCTGAGGAAAATTGTGGAAACGCAATGCAGGTTGGTTAATTTTGTCCATTTGCTTCAGTATTATTCTGCTGCGCAACGACTCTAAAAGATTCGAGGCGATTGTAAGCATAAAATGAAAGATCAGCAGGTATTGATGGCATAGATTACATGAAATAAAGCTTATTTTGATTGCCAGGTAGACGTTTAAAGTAAACTTGAATTGATCCTTTGTTATGAGAGCAGTATAGGGTTGCAACAATACCACACCGATTGAACTCAAATTTCACTTTTTTTCGGCCAATTAAATGCAATCTGCATAACATTCAATGTGTTTTATAACAAGCATCTTCAAAACTGTTTGACTTTTGCAACCAATCAATGTTGTGTTCCATTCTACCATTGTCTTGGGACCCTGCCGAAATGTTTGCTGACCACAAGGCCTAACAAACAAGCTTCCTTTTCTTGAGGTCCTGTCTGGTACAAAAGTGTCAAAGCATTCAGAAAAGTTCTGGTTGTAATACTGCCTAGATTTCTCTTTTCGAGGAATCTGTCTGAGTGCCTTACAATCGGAAACAGCTAACTAATAGATTCAAGATTCAAGATTCAATAGTAGATTCAATAGTAGCAGAACTAAGCAGCAGAGTAGCTCAGCGATCGGATTTATGCTCTCAGTAGCGAAATAAGAAGAAAAAACAAAAAGAAAAAACAAAAAGCTGAAAAACACGCTTTTATTGTGGTTTCATAACAGTCCTGCAAAGCGTGAAACAGAAAAATGTGTGGGGGATTGGGTGATTTTATAGCTAGAGTTGGGCCGAACTCTCTAGGAAATTGAAAATGAACACCTCCTATGGGAAAACTATGCAACCAGTTCAAAATGTTTGTCAATAACACCTTACAGACAACATTAATTCTCTTGGATACATCCTCGGTAGAAGCATCAGGGTGATCTTATTCTGGTTAGGCAGCTCATATGAAAAACCTACTCATAAAACTTTTATACCAGGACGTCGAACATGGCAGTGAACATTTATTGTTTTTTTGTCAAACTGAAGCTTCACCGAACTAAATTTCACCCCCAGAATAGAACATTAATTCAAGGTTCGATGTCAGGAACATCTTTATGCTGCGCGTTTCGAAAAAGATTTTACAGCCGAGGTCAATAAAGCTAGACCTAGATTTTGTGCCTACGAAAACTAGGATTGGCTCGAGTCGCTGGTGTCAATTTCGGCCTGAAAAAGCTCTAAACGAGCAACTTCTTAGAAGTCAGTGTTTTTGTAGCAACTGCTGGCCCTATGAATGAACGGTCGGCACTTTCGAGGTTCTTACAAAAACGCTAAAAATATGATCCAGCAGATTATCGGGCGGTGCACAAATAACAAATCGACAAGAATCAACATCGGATCTCCAAACCTACGGATACTGGCAACTTCGTGGTAGACAAAATTCCGATGTATGGATTGTGCAAGTAATTGTTTCCTCTCTACTCTAGCGATAGGAGGTTTAATGGCCTACCAGTAAATCTATTTAGCAGTTAATATTGATCACTTTAATTCTTGATAAGCCAAATAGATCGAGAAGAGATTGCTACGACAATACCAGACGTAGAACGTGAGATCATGTTGCGTATCTGATATTCATATATATTGAACAAACTGAGCCAACAATATTTTTGATCGAGAATAAATGGAAATTACTGATGAGGATCAGCACAAAATAATTTCAGCTTCATAAGTTCGGCGGAGCTCATGCATATATCTTTCCAGGTTCTATTTTCCAATCATAAACACATATATCCACCTGGATATTGAGTATATTGCGTAAGTCTGAACACCATGGCTTCCGAAGGATAATTTGATCCTTGACAATATATATCATCGGACGTCTAGGCTTGTGAACGATTTCCAGACGAATGAGTATGTGAATTCAAAAACAAAGAAGGATACAAGGAGATTATATTTCATCATAAAATTTTCTCAATTCTGTAACTCACCCCATTCGAATTTTAAATTTGTAGGCATCCGATTCCTACACATTATTTCCTCACGATGCATCCTTTTCGAGAACGGCATACCAGGGCATACCGCAAAATCTGCGTGGACTCAAACTACCCGTGGCTGAAATATAAGAAAACCAATAAGCCCATATGCCCTTCCCAAGTTCCACACCATTCAGAATTCTTCCAACGGTCAATTAATGATCAATGCACTCAAAATGTGAGTAATTAAATAATATTTTCCATCGTATATTTTGTTTCTAATAATTTGGTTATAATGGTTCAATCTACAACTAAGGATTACTATGCGAAGTTCAAGCTGAAGCAGTATTTATCTTATCTTGATCGACTCTCACTGAACCTGATCTTAATATCTCCACTTTGTGAGTAAGTAAATAATATCTGAGCATCACAATAAATCAATATTTAATCTGTAATTGATTATCATCCTTGCATTCGTCTTTGTGATATATTGTTTTAAATATATAGCTGATACGTTTGAACTAGAAACATTCAATTTATTACTCTCATGTAGTGGGCAGTGTTATACATGTACGCCATTGCTAAAAGGTTTCGCACAACAGACAACGCTGTTCATAAACAGAAACACAGAGCGATTCTTGGTCACGCTGCATAAACGCCCAATTTAACAGTAAATTTCGAGTTTAAGATTGTTTACTTCTTTTCAACCGTTTTGAGGCTTACTGAACATAATTATACTGTCTCCCCCTGATAAAGGCTAACAGCCAGAAAACGGTAGTGGTGTTTAAGTGCGGTGATGCGATAACCTGAATACTCGGGTGACTTTACTTAAAACCTTTTTGAGGAAAGCCGTGTAATTGCTATTTGAATCTTTTTGATAAAATTCTAATTTTACAAACAATTTGACTCACAACTTCGATATCTTTTCTCATAATAAAAGTTCTAATATTTTTTGCGTTTCCATAAAACGAAATAATGAAATTCATACACCCACAATCGGTTTTGAAAATAACACCAAACAGGCTGGGTTTATCGAGAACAATCAAGTAAAATTAATTCAGGGCTTGTGATTTTATTCGATAAAAATTGTTTTTCACCGTCAATCATAATTGAAATTAATTTTTAGCACAGAGCATTACGTTTATGACTATCAGTAAACTAAATCGGATAGGACTATTTGGTGTGAAAAATGATTATATTCTAGATTAAAGATTTGTGGCAGCAAATGGAATATAACCATAGGATGTGCGTATAACTCAGAACTCAGATCTCAGAAAGTTTTATGGTAGAAAAAGCAGTAAGCTTAACAATAACCATAGGATGAGGAAGTATATGGATTTAAAAAATATAAAATCTCTCAAAAATCAATACTGACAGTCACATACCACATGGTTCGTCATATACTAATCGAATTTAGATGCGAAAATCGCTACAGATTCCGAGTGTGTGATTTCTTCATGCAAAATGTTCCAAGTTAAACCAACTCTTATCGAGAAAATGTTAAGACGAATATCCAATCGAGAATGCGGAATGATTAAAGCCTTCGAATACTTTCGTGTTTGGGTGAGGCAGATTCGGGAGGAACAATCTCGCTCGCAGCGCAGAACTCGGTCGATGGCGTCAGTTGAACTCTGGCGGCGTCACCTGTGTTCTGCAGTTAAGAGCTGCATTTGCTGCTCCCCAGCTTGCAGGTGACGCTTCACACTATGCCTACAATGTAAGCGGTCAAGAGCAAGTTCTTCCTATCTCGCGGGGTCAATGCAAAGAGCTTTCATATGGCTTTTGCAAACGTCTTTGTACCGCAAGTGCGGTCTGCTCAATGGGCGATTTCCTCAATGCATCTCACCATAGGGTAGGTATTTCGGAATTCAACCATTTTCCACTCTGTAGACGTCGCCAAGCTACCGCAGCGGCGCTGTCATGTAGGGGTAAACATGCTCAGTAGGCCAGATTTTCCAAGCACTTCAGCAATATTCACTTTGTCCATTCACTATATGTTCAAGATTCGACAGATGCTTCATAGATGAAAAACATTCAGCTTACGTTTGTGTCTTGCCTGCGTGCTCCCGGAATTACTGCCGTACAGTAAGGCATTTAGTATGCACGTGCTGTATGCCATCATCTTCATATTTAGAGTTAACTTGTGGTTAGCTCAAACACGAGAATTCAATCGTGATAAAATGACAGCTACTCTGCTAATCCGCTTATCAATATCGTGTCTGGCGAGGGGTTATCCGCAATGGTTGAACCAAGATATGTGAAATGATATACTGGTTGAAGATGTCAGTTTCCAACATTGATGATTGGAGTCGATACAAATCGTTGACCAAGGACTTTGGTCTTGCTCATGCTGATTATTAGCTCAAAATATTTGTATGCCGATCAAACATGTTCATATGAGTGAGCAATGATTTGTGCATCGTTGGAAAACAGCAGGTCGCGGATTAGCACACCCCGTGCCTTGGTTTGTGCTCTCAACCGGTTCATGTTGAAAAGCTTGCCTTGATTTCGCGTGCGTAGTTAAATGCCTTCTCTTCTCGTCCTCAATTCGTGCTTCAGAAGCAGAGCAAATAAAATGCCGAACAGCGTGAGAGCAAGAAAACACCCTTGTTTGACGCCTCGGCGAATTTCAAAGGAATCTGAACTGAAATTGTTAAAATGGACTGAGCCCATCATGCATTGTGAACGAAATATCGAGGTTGAGCATTAATTAAACGGGATAAAGTTTCGGGCGCAAAAGTCTTGAATATCCTTTTAAGATGACTCAAGTTAAGGCAATCTTTTTTACACTATCCCGCAATGATATGCAGGCTTAGTGTTAAACGAAACCCAGATACCGAGATATTTTTCTGCAGTGGTCCATACGAGATCTTGCGTGCCAAGCTGATACATGTGGTTTAGAGATCTCTCAAGCCGAAGGATTTTACATTGCGCAGGATGAAATGGTAACTCATTTGTCTGAGACCAACGGAATAAAATCACATATCCGGCTGTAATGCCATGCAAGTTTCCTTAATTTAATATCATCGGCAAACAGTATCAAGCATAAAACTCCAAATTATTCCAAGTTTTAAATTTTCGATAATCATGTTCCGTTAAATGTAAAATGCTTCTAATCGTTGGCAACGAATTAGTGGAGATGTTTTTTCCAAATGAGTTGGGCGCATCTGTCATTGTGCGTCATCATTAGGTTTATCTGAAACCAGATATCAAACAAGCAAGAGCTTCAATATTTCTTGACAATATCCATCCAGCAGGTAAAGCGGGAATTTACGAACTAAGTTAACGATAAGACGACATTAGGTGTGATAACGATCGTTTTCGATGATTATATGTCAGACGATATGTGTTGAGAATATTCTCGGAGGTTTATCCTGCCTGATATCTCTCGCGAAGTCTATATCCCACAAAAGGATCTTTGAAGTTATAGTTAAACACTGCTTTTCTTCTTGTGGCCGACATTATATTGTTCGTCTGGGCGATAATTATTGACCTCTCTATAACGAAATAGCTAAATAAACTACTCAAACGAAACATTATATATTGTCATCTCAAATATCATTTAAATGCTAACCAGGTCAAAATTAATATGATAATAGAGTGTGGTCATTGTAAACTTGGGAACAATTACCTTGTCAACGTTTTGACGTGTTTTATTGTGTTGTTAACCTCGTGATTATATACCATTTTTTGCATTAAACATATATCGTGAACCTGAAACTTTCGAATATTTTCGGATAAAGCTTTTACATTCAGTTTTTCTTTCTATTATGAATACTCAGAGATGACAGTGAACATGAAAAAGGTGTATCACAAATTGTAATGATACAAAGCGCACTGTGTAAAGTAACACTCCAACGAAGGAGCCCGACCAGAGTATCTGTCAGATAATATCGACCAAGACGAACTTGAGATGAGCGAATGTCAAATAGAATATTCAATGTGAAACCGAAATCTATTAATCCGTGACACTGGCTGACATTCGGTTAGACTAATAAAGACGCATCGCCAATGAATCTTTAGTTATCGGCTAAGCGCATGACTCTGAAATCAAACGTCTTATTTATTTCTGTATTAATATGTTAGGAGACTTATATTTGCCTACCATCAAGTGTGTTTTCTTTCGAATGCACGGACATGATACATTACATTGCAGGGTGTAAGAAAGCTGAAAACAGAATCCAGATATATTAGCTAGAGATTATAGACTTTTTGGTATGAATAAATTAAATTTCAGCAAGAATAAGGCAGCTAAATGTTTCTATGTTTCGTTTCCAAGTGTAATAAATCTAATCGTCAGAGAGCGATGGTTGTACTAGCTTGAAGGGGATATGTGAAACATAGCGTCTTTCCACTCGGGAAATGAAATGAATTTGCGATTCGTATACTAAACACTCACTTGTTTAAAATTAATGTTAAACCGCAACCTTGTTTGGAATAAATTACGAAAATACCCATATACTGATGAAATATATCTGTTGTGTTATTATATAATTTACCTTTTGGAATTATCCTGAGTAAAGTTTGCAACGTTGAGCCTTATTCAACTGAAGCATGGTTTGTAGATATCCAATTGGAAATTAAAAGGAAGACTCAACCTCTATGATTCAAATGACTTTGAAAGACGCTGTAACAATTGAAAATGTGATTTTCCTTAATAAATAAATTTGTTGTCAAAAATCATACAGTCCAAAATATTTTGGTTAACATTGATAGAACGTGAGACTTCGCCGATTACTCATATGCTGCTGATAATCCAAACGATAATGGCTTTAGAAAAACTTTATTCTTTTCGAAAAAATGAGTTTCTGTTTAAAGAAATACATATTCTGATCTTACTGTACCTGCCAGATTAGTGTAAACTGCACGAAACCAGGCGTGGGGTGTGTGTGTGCTGGGAATTCATGCAAATACGGGTTTTCGTTTCAAGTTGGCTTATTCCAACTCATTTACGTGTGTGGGTAAATATGATTGAACAAATTATATAGTCGATTTTGAGCTGGACCAAATCGGAAAGGGTTTTCGGAGTCTGGGTATGCGGCAGCCTGAAGAACAGCCTGCGTTATGAGGTTATCTATAAGCGTGCTTCCAAGCTTCTAGGTATGCTGCGACGGATTTTCAGAACCTTCACGCCTGGAACGTTGCCCACCATCATGAAAGCCTATATAATTCCAACCATGGAGGATGCATCACAAGCATAGACTCCGTGGTTAAAAAAAGGATATACTATTGTTTGACAAAATATACCATCGCGCAACGAAACCCTAAGAGGTTTCCGGAAACTAACGTACGAGGAACGATTGCAAAAACTAAGGCTCCCCCCTCCCCTTCAAAGAAGCCTTCGAAGCGATGTGATACTAACATACAAAATATTAAATACCCCACATCATCCCTTAAAACATTTATTCGAATACTGTGAGTCACGACATACACGCAGCCACTCAGCGACACTCCCGTATCAGCTGTCGCCGATATTTGTATTGGGTACGTGTCTGTTTCCTTTGGAATTCCCCTCCCGAAACTCTTTTCATCTCTCCCAGCATCGAAACGTTTATTCGAAATTTGGATACTTATTTGTTGCATAACGATTTGACAACACCTGCGTATTGACTCATGGTAACTATACAACTTGACAATACTTGACATTACATGTTTATTTTATACCTATTTCCTGAACGAATATTTATTATGATATGGTAATTGTGAAGCAATGTGCTTTTTGTGACCATAAATTCCTGAATCTTGAATCTTAAATTAGTTGTGTTATCCTTATTTAACGGTTTTATACATTTGTCAGATATTCTTCTGTTAACAATTAATAATCTTTCAATGCTTATTGACCAACTGTGTCAAGGATACTGAACTACTCACCATCTCCCTCGGATCTGGTGTTAACTACAAAGCTCAATGAGTATATGACAAACCATCCGCTATGTGATTGAACCAATTAGCTACCGGATAGTTATACGATTTTATTCCATATATCTCATCATCTTGTGGTGTCTATTATGCTTGTTGCTTTTTCTACCAATACTCATTCTGAGTTTCGTGCTCTGAATAACGGGAATATAATTTTAGTGTAATGTATTTTCACATATGACTATTCACATATATCTGCTGACTGCCTCAGCAATGGAAATCTAGGAAAGTTTATTTATAATGCCTAAAAACTAGCTTCGGCAGATGATACAGATCAAATTATGTGAAATAAAATTAACAATGTCCCATTTTCACTGCGTATTTCAATCAAACTTGTTGGCAAATTTATGAATCCATTCCAGCTCATCATATCTCGAATTATTTTTTAAAAAGTTTACATATTTTCAACAAGTTTGAGTTTCAATCGAGTTCCGTTTTTTCAACCAGTTTTGTAGCGGGATAGATTGTCTGTTCATAATATTGAAATGATCTATAAAAGACAGCAATAAATCATCCATAAAAGAAATGTCAAAACAGAAACAGTTGTCCCATAGACAGCCCCAGAAATGTGTGAGACGATTTTGTCGTCTGTTTGTGAGAGTGTTTTTTTAATCACGTCTCGTTTACTCAAATGACTCGGGGTTTTCGTTCGTCTTACGATGAGGAAAATACCACGGATTGATTTTTCAGGATACAACGAATGCTTCGTTCTAATTTTCCAGTAAACGGGAAGTTTAAAAATGAAATATAATTTGCAGCGGAACCAATTAAATTTGCAATTTCCGGAAGATTTTGACAATTTCATGTCTATCTTGCTAAATACACTAGCGGTTCTCCAGTGAGCCTTGAAACAGTGTATAAATGGTAAATAAGTGTATACTTAAATGCCACTGTTGCATAGGGTTCGTACAACGAACCACGATGTTCAAACACAGAATCACATGACGGCAAACAGCCAGAAACCGGTAGTGGAGTGTAATTTCGGGGTGTGTGAGCAACACATCACTTTGGTCATCCATAAACGCCTTGAGTGCTTGACCACGAATCACTATGTGATTCTGTGTTTGAACATCGTGGTTCGTGGTACGAAACCTATGCAACAGTGGCATTCAAGTATACACTTGTGTACCATTCATGCACTGTTTTAAGGCTCACTGAACCCAATCTTACTGTCTCCACCGGATGACGGCAAACAGCCAGAAACCGGTAGTGGAGTGTAATTTCGGGGTGTGTGAGCAACACATCACTTTGGTCATCCATAAACGCCTTGAGTGCTTGACCACGAATCACTATGTGATTCTGTGTTTGAACATCGTGGTTCGTGGTACGAAACCTATGCAACAGTGGCATTCAAGTATACACTTGTGTACCATTCATGCACTGTTTTAAGGCTCACTGAACCCAATCTTACTGTCTCCACCGGATGACGGCAAACAGCCAGAAACCGGTAGTGGAGTGTAATTTCGGGAAATGTGAGCAACCCAAAACTAGCGTATCTATTATTAATGTATCGGTTTGATAACAATTGTCAAGGTCATTTAATACAAGGTGTTAATCGTCTTAAAAACAAATACTACCCAATATCGGTAATGCATAAAAATAACAGAGATGATTTGCCAATATGAATAGTCATCTTTCGTACCGATTTGCGAGGCTGGATTTGGTCAACATATACTTGTCAATTTTAGCTTTAAACGCGTTCAGGTGTGATCTCCAAATGAGTTGTGTGGGAAGAGAGATTCATATAAACACAAACTCGGAGTGCAAACAAGAACCTTCGACAATTTGATTTAGATTGCTAAATGATTAACTTGTAGCCATGAGCTTTGCTACCACGTGATATTTAAAAAATTAGATTTTCACGTGATTAAAACAATTATTACAAATTCGTGAAGTTCGAATATGGTGATCACTTTTTTATTAAATTGATTTTTGAAGTTTATCAAATAATCAACCGATGACAGCAAATTTCATCATCAATTTCCTTTGAGCACATTGAATTGGGTTTATTCAACCAACAAATCGAAATTGACGATAGTTTGAAACAATGAAGTCAATTATTTTAATCCATTTTAATGCAATCTGCATGCTGTTATTTTTGTTGGCCTACATCGTTTGATTTCTATCCTGGATGTACATGGAACCACAGCTTTTCGAATGACTAAACAGTCGGATTCGGGAGTGAAAAACTTCCCCGCAGCGCACAAAGCGATAACAGTAGTCGGTCAATCAGCGTCATTTGCACACCAGCGGACTAATCGGTAGCCACGAGAGGTATATATCATTCACTAGCTCGGACATGACGCTTTGCACAGTGGCTTCAAAGTGAGCAGTCAATATCAAGTTCTTCTCAAGAGAGAATCCATTTCTCATTTACAAACGTCTTTGAAGTGCAACTGCGGTCTGCACACGGTACGACTTCCTGATTTTTAATCACCATGGCGTAGATATTGTGGAATACATCAATTTTGCATTCTGTACGTATGACCAAGCGCTATCGTGACAGGGTTAACATGCTCTCTAGACAAACTTTAGAAAGCACTTCATCATTCATTATTTTTTCCATCCACGATATATTTAAATCAAAGTTCAATTGACAAATAGTTTCAAAATTTTAAAAACATATATTTAAGCACATCTTTCGTAGAAATAACATAATAATCTTCTTGTCACTGTCCTTGTTTGTAGTGTTTTGTAATTTCAATCTTGCTATTGAAGTGTTAAAAGTTCGAAATCCGACGTGAATATGAAATTTGTGGAAATGTGCCCATTTCGAAATTCCCGTCCTAAGAGTGGCTGGCTTGTAAAGTGTCCAATAGGCGTTGTTCGTATTATACCTTCATCCGAAGTCGGCTTTGGATGTATGACGATCTCATGCTCCAACGGGAACAATGTCTTTCCGGGTAAATTAATTCGTAATAATTGAAGTGTTACATTCTAATACTACCGCAACAAAGTCCTCGCCCCTACAAGCCAGATGAAGATAGCATTACAATGATAGCAGGTTAGTTAGTCGCTAAGAAATTTCACCACGACATGATTCATAAATTTAACGTTGACTTATTTCGTGGGATCGCGTCTTTCCCGTAACACATGAACATCCTAATATTTCACCAAGCAGAAAATTTCCCATCCCCGAAATTGTCATCAGTCGATTGCGTCAGGTGGAACTACGAAGCGACGCGACACGAAAAGTAATCTTCACGGTAGGGTGGGTAATAATTGTCTGGTTCGTTCACTATCCAACGAAACGTGCTTCGAAAGAATATTTTTCCCACAGAGAACGGTTACTCTAATTCGGTTCAGAGGTAGGATTCCATGATGTTCTATCTTTCAAAGGATTCTTTTGAAAATGTTTTAAAAAAATAGTGGATAGTGTAAAACCTTTATTAGGAGTAAAGATAATTAATGAATCAATTTGCTTTGAAAATAATTTCTGTATGAAAGTGTTTAGATGTGAATATTTCAAGAATGTATACGTATGCTTCTGTCATGTTGTAAGGAATAAGGTAGGATTAGGAATAATGGTGTATGGTCAAACGAAGCCTAACCAAAGTCCTGTTCTTACGAATATTATGTTACTTAATCTTGCTTCGATGACGCTTGATCCAACAACTACAACAGCAACAACCACGTCACTTCATCGCTTAACACTCTTTCGTAGATTGCGGCTGTATTAATTTCCATCAGGTCAACTTTTGCAACACCATTTGCGTTCACCCACGAATGCCACCAAGCACTAAGACCTAAATCAGTTAAATGCGTTCATTACGCCCATGGCAAACAACTATACACACGCCTAACTTAGATAAGCAAACACTTCACTGTCCTGAAATGTATTTTACCGTTTGTCAAGTGGATATGATTATTCAATCAATTGCGTGCAAACCGATCAATTAAAACACTCACTACGTTGGGCTTCTTTCACTAACCTTGACGAATCTTTCTAACAGCTGAGGTTCTCCATCTCTTCATCTTTCTGCGAATGTTGTCACTCGAGCCGTTCTACCGAAGGCTGCATTACTGCATCTTCGCGATTTCGGTGTTTTGGTACTTTCTGCTCTTGATGTGTGTCGGAGGGCGGTGTAATGTATATCATGCGAAAGCTAGTGATAATCACTCACCACTAATTTAATTAGCGTCTTCGTCAATTGACGTAGAAGCGATTTGCTTTTCACTGCAGCTAGATGAACTCTGTTTGAAATCAGTAACTAAATCAACGTCTGAATGGCCGTTGTGGTCTGCAAGCGTGTTTTTTAACATCTGTTTATTTATAATTCTGCAGAATAAATAATATGATTACACATGCTTGTCATTGTGCTAGATGGTCGCAGTTATTTTCGTAATTACTGTAGTCACCCATCCTGAGTTTTCTAAGCTAGACAGGGGAGATCAAGATAATTGATCACATCCACTAATTGCTGTGTTCAACAATCTGGCGTTCGGTTCTGCAGCTGATAAGGATTAACGAACATAACACCTAATGCGCACATGATTACGTAAGCAGTGTGTCAGCAGACGCTGTTCACACCTGTAAACTTAATAAACAATTTAGAGATAAGCACAGCATTTAGGGGGTGTGATCAATTGTCTTGATCTCCCCTGTCTAACTTAGAGAACTCTGGATTGGTCCAGAAAATGCCATTTAAACATGAACACTGTTCGTACCGACACCCTTGGTCTGACGAAGCTTCTGTATTCAGAAACGAAACGTTACCAAAAACTTGCTATAACCGATTCATTGCAAACTTTATTTTCATTATTATGGACTCCCGATCGGTCTCGAATATTTTCAAATACTGTAGTCACCCATTCTACACATGTTGAGAATTAGAATCGAGCTCGTTTCCCGTAATGTGCAACAAAGTTATACTCGAACCCACAACCGTAAGATTGAAATCGACCGCGCCTCCGTGGCCGTGAGGATTACATTGACACACCTCAAATTTAATTAAACTGAAGATAGCAAAGCTCATTTAAACGCGCACGTATTCAAAGGTCTCGTCTAGTTCAGAATCACAGGTGACTGACTGCCGGTAATTCCCTTTCTGATGGTATCTTTTTCATTTGGCATTCTATGCCGGAAAATGTTTTACGTTCAGCATCCGGTGTTACTTTGACCTATGAGCTCTATGTGCTATTGTCGAGCTCTACGATCAATTGGTAATTGTTGAATAGTTCAATTAGGTAAAAACCTCCGAATCTTGTTCATGCTGTCCATTCACAACAAATGTAAACTGCATTCAGAGTACGAGTGTGTTCGCTATAAAAATTCATGAAAATTAACAATAAATTGTTCAAGCCTCAGCATGTGTTTTGGGTGTTTATGTGGTTGAACAGGTTGACTAGGTCAGTGTTACTTCAAAATGATTTGATTTGAAGACTTTGTTTAGCGTTTCTCAGCTGCCTCAGTGATCCCTACCGTATTGTCTTCAGCTGATGAGTTAAAACAAGATGACATAAAATGCAAACATGGATAAATGCCATTAGGTTTGACCGAAATGCCCGATTGCCGGTTGACGCCAGAACGACTTTTAGGTTCATTTTTAGTGTGTGGTGAGTTAGTAAGTGGTTTTTGAAAACATTATGCCAAAAGTTAAGAACCTAATGAATATTTAACGGTCTGCTAGGCAGTGTATTATTTTGGACTTTTCGAAAATGCTCTGTGCAAATAATTCAAAGTTTTTCGTTAACTTAATGTGAATAATGTATGATGCCATGCACTTTGGTTGCTTTTCTAGGAAATGTGGCATTTACACCATTGAATATTCTTCAGTGGAGTCCCTTTTAGATACACAGTTAACTCTTTCAGCTAAATTCTGCAAACATCTCTGAACGAACAAATCCTCAGACGAGACTTATTTGTTGGTTTCGCTACCAAATCATACACGTTGATCCATCGAAGCGAAATAAAATTAACATCGTCCTGTTAAACATGACGAAACACATGTCGATTTAAAAAAAAAGAATCTTATGTCCTAAAAATTATGTAATAATGTGCAGCATTGCTTTTGTGAAATTTAAACATCGGTCTAGTGCTCTTGGACTTTATCTAATCTTTAGATATTTGAAATATTTTTGTGACCTAGAAATTGATGTCAAATCCTAAGAAATAGCCGATAAAATAAGAAATATGGGGAAAACTACCAGTTCTCTAAATTTTCAATTGCATGTATTTCCATCACACACACCATACAATCAGTTCCGTGCTGTTTACACTCATCTGGTAGGGACAGTAAGATCAGGATCCGCATGCGCTTCTTAACTTCTCCAAATATTCAGTGAGTAGAATCTTACTGTCCAAAGTCCTTGGCAAACTGACTTCATCACCTTGCAACTTTAATGTTGAAAACTGTCAGCTTGAAATAGTATATCATTCCACATATTTTAGTTTAACCACTGAGGATAACCTTCCGCAAAACAGGGAGATTGAAAAGCTAATTCACAGAGGAGGTGTCTTCTAGTTCCGTTTGATCTCTCGTTTAAAGAACCAACGCAAATTGACAGGGAAGATAAAGATGATGGTATCCAGTGTGTCCGTTCTAAATGCTTCACTGTACGCCAGTGAGACATGGACTATCCACACAAAAAACGAAGCGAAGCTGAATGTTTTACATCTATTAAGCATTTTCCTGTGTTCAACAAATCGTTGATGGAAAAGTAATGAATGCTGAATTGCTCTCTAAAGCTGGTCTGCAATACATGCTTACCCTACTATGACAGCGCTACCAAAACTGGCTGGGTTATGTACAGAAAAATTAAAATGTCCATATTCCAAAAGATCTAAATGCAGAACGTAACTTTCGGGCAGACTGATCTTGCGGTACAAAGACGTTAGCAATGGATATATCAATCCTGTTGACATAAACGATACGAGTTGAAAATAACTTGTTATTTAAACCACACTTGAGAGGCTAGAGGCATTGTTTAAACCGTCATCTTCAAGCTGAGGTTGAGCAGATACTGCTCTCAGGTACTCATTGCAGATCATTCTGTCAGCGTACAACTGACACAGATGGACTGATTACTTCCTATCGTACTATATAACACCATGAAGACTCAACCCACCATTCGTTTTTTGAAGTAAAACAACCCTCAAAATTGACCGATGGTGACCAATAACCAAACAGCTGAGTGTTAGTTATAGCGAGCATAACTGACGGGGTGATTTACATTTTATTACATATCTGACCGCTGTGGCATTTTGAGCAAGTAGTTCTCTCCGATCTCGTGTGAATAAATGGGTAACGGTTATGTATTTCAACCAATCGGAGAGTCTGCTGGTTTGTTGCATATATGTGTTTTATTTCTTCTTGTCACCCATTTTATTACTTCGCAAGTTGAAGATCTGAGTTATGCACGTAACTCAAATGTACAATACCAGCGAGATTCAAGCACGGATCATCTAAATGGAGCTCGGTTGTTCGGTCCACTGTAAAACCTAGACGACAATTCGATGCAGAGAAAAAACACGCATTTCGCCAGTTTATTCGATCGAATCGATACTGCTCTCTGGAATAAAATTAGATACAGGGCATTGATATTTTACCATACAATGTTGGGATTCTATTTAGACGTCATGTTGTTGGACTTATTCGGTCGATGTCGACCGTAGATGTACATCACAACCGCATGCATTTTCATGTTCCATATCTTATTGTATGTCTAAACGGTCCGATTCGGGAGGGACAATCTCTCATGCAGCGCTTGCAACGATAGTCAGAACTCTGTTGTATGGCGTTAGTTGCACGCCGGCGGCTTGATCTACGTTCAGCAGCCAAGGGCTGTATCTGCACCTCCCAAGCTTGCAGACGACGCTTTACACAATGTATCCAATGCCTCCAACTTACCGGGTCAATGCCATCAGCTTTCGTATCTCCTTTGCAATCGTCTTTGTACCGCAAGTGCGGTCTGCCCAATGGTCGACTTCCTGATTGCAATTCACCATAGAGTTGATTTTTTCGGAATACGACCATTTTCCATTCTGTAAACATGACCAAGCCACCGCAGGCGGCGCTTTCATAATAGTGTATTTAGGCGTAATATATAAATGTTTTTGTATGTTAATATTTAAG
>JACCGJ010002022.1:0-53558 GCA_013407085.1 Atriophallophorus winterbourni | reverse complement strand
TCTAGTCCCGTGGCAACGACATCGAACGTTTCGGTAGCACGAGCGGAGGCACTTACCGTGATTTGCTACAATGTCCCTGAGGCAGATTCACCCAGTTTCATAACGCGTCAATCTGAAGATGTGCAACATTGGAAAAAGTTGTGTCAATAGCTAGGCCTTAACATAGAACCGGCTAGCATGGTCCACTTGTCAAGACACCACAAGTCGGCACATGATGGTGAACCTAGATTGTTGCGCATTGTGTTAAAATCGTTAGCAGATGTTGAATCTGTTCTTCTGTCCGTCTCGTCTACCATCCATATCTTTCCCGATATATCATGGGCCGATAGGCAATCGAAGAAGCAAGATGATTAAGATTCGAAACTCGAAAGCGACAAAAAAGGATCTTTGTTCCTGGCGTTCTGGAATTGAAGGAGAGTGATGCTGACAAAACATCACTCATGATTGCAAACAGTGGTGCTTCTTACAGCAACTTTGTAAAATTACCAATACCTTGACTACTTCCTTGAAGCGTTTGCCAGCCTCTCCTTGCAACAAAGGATCAGGTCCCCACATACTTAAGGGCAACCCGACAGTATCTTAGCCCACGTGCAGTCTGTGACTGTGCGGCACTTTGCCTGGATCAGGCTTGTGCTTTCATACCATACTTAAGGTCACCTTTCAATCTGAATCTATGGTGAGCGACTCTTTGTAACAATGGTATCGACACAGGCATTGTGCTCCAGCAGAAGGCTGATTAACAGTAAACTGCGACTAACACCAATGGTATCGACACAGGCATTGTGCTCCAGCAGAAGGCTGATTAACAGTAAACTGCGACTAACACCACAGCTTCCATTAACCGAAACGAATATGGTGCAGACGGACGTAACTAACCAAGAAAACTCCCAATAGCCGTATAACTGAAGCTGCTCCTAACTTTTCGCGTGAGGGCTTAAACTGTCTCTACACGAACGCGCAGGTTTTACACAGCAAACTTGCGAAACAAAGCTTGGGGCATGCTGCTCGTCATTTCGACATAATAGCTATATCAGAAACGTGGCTAAGCTCTTCGATTACTGATGCCGAAGTTTCTCTCACTAATATGTCAATTCTCAGGAACGATCGACCAACTAAATTTGGCAATGTTCTTCTATACTATAATTCACGTCTTTCTTGTGAGGTTCTCCCGCATGATCAACTTAGTGTGGTGGGCTCAGGTTGGGGTCGCTTGCAACTCAATAATAAGGACTGGGCCTTGTTCGCGGTAATATCCTCCGCCGAATACTCAACGTTCCGTTGATGATGTCATTCTTGCAACCATTCACTTCGCCTTATCACCACCCCACACGCACACATTGCTGATGGGGGATTTTAACTCTCCTGGGGTCGTCGGCGAACCCAGCCCAAATACTTTGCTGCGGATCTGGATGATTTCATCAGCAGCCATCCATTGTACAACCACGTGAATGTTGCTACACGCTTTCGGAGTGGCGATTGTCCATCTTTACTCGATCTAGTGCTGACTAACGAGAAACTGATGGTAGAAGAAATTCATTATGAACCGCCCTAAGGGAAAAGCGACCACGTCGTCCTTACATTTTTTTGTTTCTTACGCCGAATTCCTCGACTACAAGGCTTTTCAAGTAATCGTCACCGCTAACAATTTCAACTTCATGTTAAATGGCAACCCTGAGCTCACCTGGTCCAGATTTGTCTCCCAGTGGCACTTTCTACTGCAACATTCATCGACTTGCAAAACAGACAAACGACGTATCCTACGTACTTTCATTCGTAGTAGAACCCGTAAGTAGATCTGCTACAGAAACGCCGCGTGACGTGCGTTCCAATCGGAAGGGTGTGAGCGAAATTGGGAAGCATATCGACAAGCTTCAAGCTCATGAAAAATTTGTGCAATCGAAGGTATTCGTCACCAATGCCTCGGGTTGTGTTTGAAGCTGTTTTTCGTGTTATTTGAGGAACCCCTTCTGGATATCCTAAAGCTGGGGAACTGGAGAGTGTGTTTAAATATTAGTGATTTAAATTGATAAACTTTAGCTCAAACTACTCGCCTTCAATGTAAAAGTCGAACTTTCCATGCGTCATTCTCTTCGACAATCAATTCAGAACAGATCTTTGTACATTCGGAGCCACGTGTCGAACATAACGTTAGCCTGAGCGTCAAAAAATTGGTGACATGACTTCAAACCGAAATCAGTCAGTTTATTTCTATTTCTTTTCTCATATCTCTCTAGGCCTGAACAACCTGACAGTATCTTAGCCCACGTGCAGTCTCCGACTGTGCTTCCATACCATACCATACGTATTCCATGTTGAAACTCCATCAAGCACTTGTTTGGTATTTCTCACACAGTTATAAGCATCACGTATTTTAGCGTTTTATTTAATTTATAACCAACTCTCATTTTTCGATTGTTTCAGGTATTCGCCTGAGCTTTGGCATTAGCTTATGCAGTCTTGGCTTAGAGCTCGTGCATTTCTCACTAATGGGTCATATTTATCGGCTATCCGGAACTTCTGCGGAACTGGCTTATGTGAACCATCTCTTATTCTCACCGATAGATGCATACGAGTATGTAATTAGCTCCTTTACATGCTCTCTAGCGACTCAAAGTGATTCAAAATTCCACTAGCGAAATTTTGAGAGTTCTTGTTGATAGTGGTGGATGTTCTGGTTTCCAATACAAGTTTCAATTAATCAAAGCTCCCGAATCGGACGATAGGTTTGCGTCAACTCACTTTATGTTCTGTTAGAATTATCGAAGAAGACGGTGCTAAAGTTATTGTCGATCAAGTTTCACTTGAATTACTCAATGGGGCCACATTGGACTACGAGGAAGAGCTCATTCGCAGTGGATTCAAAGTAACAAGCAATCCACAGGCAGAAAAAGGCTGTTCTTGCGGAATTTCTTTCGCTTTGAAAATGGACTAAAAAATTTTCGAACCATCTGTTTTTCGCTTTTTTTTATCTCTTACTCAATAGATTTGTATACACTTCTTGTCGTTTTCCTTAGTATGTGCTATGTTGTTAAATTTCCACCACGTCTCATTTTCAGGGTGATGTTTTTCATGGAAATTAATTTCCGTGAGTTTTCATAGAAATGGAATCAGCGGATAGTTTTCCATCTGAAATTTTGCATGACATATCGTTGGTTGATTCCCAAAAAAGCCCTCTTGCTGTTGGTGTTCAAGCGTTGGAACCAACTATACCACCCAATGACTGTGATTGCAGTGCAAATTCGCAAAACCAAGTGCCAACTGAAATTACTGTTGCCAACTGTGAGAATTCTCCATCAAATATCTGTGAAGAATATATGACGCCTTTTGAAGCATTCGCAGTTCTGGATCATCAGCTTCCAGCTGATACTGGCGTAGTGTCGACAGTGAATGCCACTTCCGAAACACTTTCTGCACGTGATTCCGATCCACCGGATAACACCGAATTATCCCATGTCTGTCCAGAAGCTCCATGTGAAATGGACGCAGAAACAATAGTAAAAGACGAAATGACGGAGTCACAGTCTCCTCACCCAGTAATCACACCAGATTGGTTGGGATCAACGCCGAAAATGGTTGCGCATTCAATGAGAGATTATTTCTCTTCTTCGTCGGTACTTCCTTCAGAAAATTACCTACGTGGTTGTTTGTGGTGCGTATACCTTTCTCGTATCGATCTCCTAAATTGGTTCCATCTATTTTTAGAATTTCCCTTGTAATCAGAATATGCAGTTGTGTTGTTAACAGCACTGAATCCAAGTTGATCGTATTTTCTACCATAATCTAATGAATGTATCGAGAATTTATGCCTATTCTCACTAGCTTGTTCTCAAGCATCCATTAATATTTTCATTCGTTATAGTAAGCTATTTTCTACATCAACATACAAGTTTCATTGGTATATACAATTTCTAATAAACAGAACCCACTCAACTTCTAGTAATTTTTTGCCTACTCCAACCCAAACCAGTTTCTACGTTGATTTAATGGAGACTCGGTCGGAACTCGGTGTTATTTTTATTTACATCACATTGGATAAAATATATTTAAATTCTTTGAAATTAAGTACATCTTTTAAGCGTAATAATCGAAAATTAGTCGTTAACAAGCTATTGAACACATTATTTGTATTGCTACTCAGTATTTTTTTCTGCACATTCGGTTCTTGGAATATTCGTTGTATATAGAGAACACAAATTGACACAATCAGATTCAATCGTGCAATCTATAGATTTTATTAAATTTCAATGCTCAGACACCATCTATGTTAATAATATACTACATTTTTGTTACGCTAAATAACTGCGTATGTGTGATCGGGTTTTCGCATCCGTTCAAATTCGTATATTCCAGAGGTAACATTTTTAATTGTTTGCTACTCGTTAGTTTAGTAGTAGTTAGTCTTTAACAAATGAATTAATAATCTGTATTCTTCTGACTCAAGATTATATTTTTCAAATTCAGGTCACCAGATGGCTCGTGCATTTTAACCAACAGTCGTGATAATATTCTTCGACTCTTCAATTTACCCGATGCGATTCTTTCTGGCTTAGACGCTAGTTATGAGTTTCCCGAAGAAATGGTATGTCTTTAATTTCATTCTGTTCAGCCTCACCTTGAATTTCTACTGTTTTACGACTGAACACTTACTTTGTAATCAATTTATAGCTCTATCTATTGCATTAGATTAGAATTCTTAACACTTTGAGTTGTTTTCCCATTGCCGTTGCAGACTGCTTTGCTTCTGTGATATTCATTCACTTTATTTCCATTTATGTTGTGCTCAATTTGTTGCTGGGTATTCCATAGTGAATGGCGTTGTTTGTTTCGTGTCAATAATGTAACTAACGCATCTTCATGCAAAAATTTAAATTTCCTTTCGTCTCACTTGTAATGAGATTCATTGCGGTAAATCCTTAGCTGTGAGACACCAGCCACCCCATGTTTTTGTGTTCATCCATTGAGTCTGTTTGATATTCCACTATTTTTAATGCCCTATTACAATTTTAAAAATGACGCGGTATATCTTGCAGCATTGCTTGTTATTTATGCCTGGGGCTTCAATGTCTCTGGCTTGCCGAAATACCTCCACGTGGTGCCAGCTTGGTGGGCTCGGTTCTCCGAGCTCAGCGAAAGGTTCAGCGGTGGTGTCCGAGGGTGTGGTGGGTTTTCGCCTGGCAAGCGTTCTCCCTATAAAAAGCCACAAAAATCCAATGATGACATCACGACGCGGCGGATGTGACTCGCCGCTCCAAAAGTCACTGCCCCTTGTCCTATCCAAGGACATTGTATGGTGCAAGGCAAAAACTGAAGTCACCAACCTATCAACGGGGTTATCGGGCTCCGAACTGGAAATTCCCAGAAAAGGGCGTATGAACCGCTTCGTCGGTCACCGGCCACCGATAGGTGCGAACCTCTCTCGCTCCACTGCCTTGTGGGTAAAGGATCGGGGTGGGACCCCCTAAACGAAATCTCCCCTACTTCGGTGTAGGCAACCGGGTAGTATCATGCCTACGTTCAACGATGCCGATGACAACTCTTTGTACCCCCCTTCTCGCTTTGTACATCTCATTGTATATGTTGAACGGCACTATATCTGTATCAGATTGTGCAAATATAATAATATATGTCTCTGCAGTCTGGCAAGTTTGTACCATGCACAATTTTCATTTTTTTAACGCAATCGGTGCGTTTGTGACGCTTTTGTTGCCTATTTCGTCGTATGGACAACCCGAACCACTACTGACTCCGAGAAAACAGATTTTTGTATTATCTTAGATGTGCAAAACTTTTCTATTATGAAATTCTCTGAGCAGTTGAGCAACACTAAATTTTACACTCTGGTGCATACCGATTTTCTTTGCTTTCACGTTATTCTCAAAGTCTGCATGCGAGCATCATGCTGGTGAAATAAGGACCCTGGCTATCTCTTTACACAATCCATTGCTAATAACTGCGTGGATATGCAATCGTTTAGTCATTCTGTACTTTAATCAAAAATCGTGCTAAATTGAATTGCTAACGTTACTGGGCTGCATGTGGTGACACACTGGACTCTCACTACCATTTCTAAGGTTTTCATATCTGTCTGTGCCCGGGCAACCTGAAAGAACCACTGTGCTCTCGTTAGCCTGGGTCAGGCTTGCGATTTCATCATAATCATGTTTCGTCTAACGTTTCAATAGTTTATTAGGATAGAAACCGCAGAGTATCAATCAGACAAGAAATTACACATGTTCCGCAGTCAATCATGTCATTATTATTCTAAACTGAAGTCTACCAGCATACTCACGTATTTTGTCCTCATTAAATCGAATTTAATACTTTACTGGGTAACAATAACGCTCGATTCTAACATCTAGTTGGTAACCAAATGACGATTTCTGACTTCTATAAATAAAGTTGGTGCATTTGCATAATTCTCAGACACTTCCCTACACCAGGGACTAAATATTTTCCGATATCTTTTTTATCTTTGTGATTAAATCCTCATATCGAAACAACACCTTTCAATCTTTCTTCATGCTTACATTTAATTTCACAATTTCACCTTCCAGTGTTCCGTCTTGAAAATGCGAGAATCAGAATTGATCTACGATTATGCTTGGTACCCTCTAATGAATTCACAAGATCCTGCTACATGCTGGTAGGCCACAATATACTAAACCGCTCCTTTGTCACTTATGCGTGGATATACGTGTTTGATTGCTTGGATTGATGAACTTCGCTTATTGTAACGCTTGAGAATCTCGGTCGTTAGCAAGCTATCTCGTGGACATGACCCTTCTCGTTTACGCTACTTGTTTGTCTGTCGTTGACGCGTGCGTATGAAATGACGTACTTGACTCATCGGAAAGTACTGCACGTGGGCTAAGATACTCTTAGGGTGTCCAGGCCTTGTCAGATATGAGCAATAGAAAATACCAGCAAGAATCAAGTGTGTTTTCGCATACGGCAAGTCAATTTAGCGCGATGATACTTACACAACACAAAAGTACTGCATGATTTCTCATCCGCGACTTTTTCTGGTATAAATGTACCCTGTTCGCGTAAAGCAAAAACGTCGGTATCAGTGCGGTTTTCTTTTTAATAATGATATCGATTTTTATAGCAGAACGCGCTGTACAGTTACTGCTGAACATTTTTACCTGCGGTTAGTTATATTTCGTTAAAAATAACAGTTCTTTAGCTCATGAGCATAGACAAAAAGGCTCATTTGCATGCATTTCCATCAGACATCCCACGACAAGTTTTGTGCTGTTCGCACTCATCATGTATGGACATTTGGATCAGGATCCACATGCGCTTCCTAATTCTTTGGTTCATTTTAACTTGTGTAAATGCATCCGACATTTTCCCCCGGTTGCTCGAAATAATCAGACAGCCTGGCTAACTGTTGAAAGTTTGGGTTTCCCATGCCATTTGATCGTAATAGCTTCCCATTTATCATTGTGCCTCGCAAGTGCGAAACCTCACGCGACAAATGTTTTTTTTTACTTGAAAGTGTCTAATATGTGTTTGACTATCGTATCCTATCGAACGTGTAGCGTTTGATGCGTCGCGTTTTTCAGTTTCGCTAGCACGACCCGTCGGAATCCGATACGTTTGTGGGATGCATTCAGTGGAGCTGTGCGTGCGACGTATAGACCGATCAATCATCTGGTATGTTTCCTCCACAGTTGTAATTTTTGATAAAAAAATTCCCTTACGTTGACATGCTATGGCCTTTGATTCATTTGCCTGCCCTTCCATATCTAATTAGAATGTTACCATATTGTGGTTGTATGACAATTAGAGATTCCATATTCGCTACCGGTGTAATGATGTTATAAAGCTAGGATATTCAATAAGGTGGATAAAACGCAGTCAGTCGGATTTCTGTAGTTTTTTAAACTCCCCTTAATCAGGCCCATCGCGTATTAACATTGACAGAGTGCCACAGACGTGTGAATACACATTAGTCGGTTGATAAAAACGGTTTTGCTGTTGTCCTGATGAAGAATGATCATGGAATTGGGTAAGTTGAATCATCGGCGATATTTTTCAGCTCCACTGTTTGCGGTCAGAGACTGCACGCGGGCTATGATACTGTCAGATTGCGTAGACCTAGACAGTTGTGTGGAAAGAAAAAGAACAGGAAATGTTAGCCGCACAGCACAAAGTACTGCACGATTGCACATCCGTGCAGGATAGCGTTCATTGAGGCTGCATCGTTGTTGAAATCTCACAATTATGTTAGACGACATAATTCGAGCAACTTCTAGGTTTCCTATTGATCGGTAGCTGGCGGCTGATTGAAGATGTTGTCGAGTGACATGCTTCACGATTCTCTTACTTTTACAGGGCGAAATGATTAGCCCCTATTCTATGGCATTTTCTTCTGACGGTTTGCGACTTTACGTTGGATTCAATCGTTTCATACACGTGTTCGATGTGAGTCGTCCCGGGACAGATTCCGTTCGCCGACCAAAGCTTGGAAGTAAGTCGCGTTCTCACCCATTTCGCTTAACTTACCGTTCATCGAAACCTCGATTTGAAATCGTGATCAATTATTATTCAATAAAGTGCGAAATGTTGATATTTCTTGACGCACTTATCCGATCGTCACGTACCCGTAAAATCTGCAGTTATCTTTGATTATGGTCATCATCAACAGGGGCCAGACCAAGACCAAGCAGCACGAAACAGGAAAAGTAGATAAACAAACGCAGAACTGAAAATACGGGTAAACAGAATATACAAAAGCACGTTGTTTTTTAGTTTCAGTGCATGCAATTTTGCTAGTTTTTTCAGTAAGTTATGACGCGGGATAATACTTATGACCAAATAAACTACATTGAATCTTAGAAAACTGCCTCTTTTTTCCAGTTTTACACAAACTATCTGCATAGTGTCACTTTATTTTTGTAAATAAAAACACTGCTTTTCAAACTGCTTTCTGTGACAATTTACTTCGCAGTGGCACAATTTGCATCTTCACAATACACGTATTCATGCCTGTTGTAAACACATCTACGTTCAGTTTATATATGTCAAATTTAATTTTGCGTTTGCCTTTTCTGTCTTTACACTTTCAATTGATTATATACCCTTTTGTATAAAGGTCACGATGCCAACTGACAACAAATCGTGTTTCATTTAGCTGGACACCTGGTGCGCGCTTGGCTTTCCCTGTGATTATTATCGATCTGGAGTTTTATTTGACACTGTCGACCAATCGCCCTGCTTGATTGTAGTGGTTAGTCTGACGTTAGTTACCTCTGTTGCTGGGTAACGCGTTGTTCCTATTGTTCTTTCCCAGCTGTGCTAACTTGCCATCGTTGTGATTGCCTTTCGTTCTGAATTCCTAGGTTTCTTCCCGTGGGTTTTAATTTCGCGTTTTGTCGTTGAGTCGATTATCCGACGATTCGCGTTAACTCTATCGTCTGAAATAAGGCTATTAATTCGAAATTTACTCGGAATGTTTGAAGTTACCCTGAACAAATAGCTACACACCACACCACTTCCAGTGTTGCACTGAATTTAGTTTCGTACTATGAGTGTTTACTGATCACTTGAAAGAATGTGCAACATTTCAGTGCTGGTACAGCTAACGCCGTGCTAAATTACTTGGTCATCGGTAGTGAGCTTCGTGCGAAAACACGCTGCCATTGCTATTTCGTTTCCAATGTCTGTGCAATATATACCTGGATCAGGCTAGTGATTTCGTACATCCATATTGTCATAATAGTGACAAGCTGCAGCTCGACAAAATATTTCATCAAGAATTCACTGCAATGTGGGGTGATAAGAACACGCTGTCAGTACATGGGTCAAAAATAAACATATCCAAGGTCAACAGAATGCATTCCGCTGTTTGTTACTCAGTCTTGTATCATAGACCTACCCATACACACGGGCATACGTGCCCCTAATTGGACTACCATTGGTTCATTCATGCTTCCTGATATTGTCTAACCCGAAGTAGAAGAAGAATGAAGAAGTACTCATTACTCTCTCACCATACCTGCTTTTAGAGCTTCACATACTACTCGTTTCTAGAGTCCGACTTAATGCTTACGTCTCAGCATTCTCTCCTCTCTTTGCCTTTATTTACAAGTAACGTATTGCGTCAAGATAGTTCATCGGTGCTTTCGAGATACTGACTTTACCTTTCAGCTTCGGCAAAGGGTACCCATGCTACTTCTGTGCATATTTCTTATGTGACATGTTAACAGAAACTGAAAGATACAGTCGTTATCTCGAAATCACCGATGAACTATCTTGGAGAAATAATTTACTTGCAAATCTAAGGGTGAACAGAGTAGAGAACGATGGCATATATATATGATGAATTGTCTCCTGTTTTACTTCAGAAAAACCATTTCAAGGCGGGATGATTTCTACGATCGCTGTTCCGCGTGACGGTACACGTCAAATTTATGCCACTGGTTCCTACAATGGTTCGGTCGCAATGTTTGCTGAACCCGGCAACTTGATTGGTCACGTACAGGCTTGCCCCAGTGGCGTCACACAAGTCTTATTCAGTGCTAGGATAGCTAAAGAAAGTGGTGCCCCTTGGTATTTGGTAGCTGGTGGTCGAATGGATTCGCGAATTTTTCTTTGGGATGCCAGATCTTTGTACAACCCGTTACTTGTGCTACATCGACGCGTCGAAAACCATCAGCGATTCCAGTTTGATATTGACCCGTGAGTGTGGATTATCATTCTCCATTCGATCCTATGCACTCCATTTATATATCTACTCAGTCTTAATGATATATCGAATGCTCAAACTTTGAGTAACAAATAATTGTCAAAACTGTTAATGGAATGACGAATAATTTGTTTACCTTTCTTTCCATGTTGACCCTCAGTTTTGTGCATCTTTACAGGTCAGGTCAGTACCTGTTTACGGGCAACCAAACGGGCGTAGTTTGCGTTTACGATCTTGCCGAATGTAAGACAAACTACAATTCCGGTATCACTGCTCGTCCCTCGTTATACTGGCGCGCTCACACCGACAGTGCCCACGGCCTCAGTGTAAATCCCGCATTGCCACTAATCGCCACCACTTCTGGTCAGCGACGAATTCCCCCACCTCGTTGCCTAGTTAGAAACTCGGCAGCCAACTCACAGGGTTCTTCGGATGAGCTGAGTAACAGTGAAGATGATTGTGGGAATCTCACAGACGATGAAGCGTGTGTTATTCCAGACCAAAGTTTATCCTCAACCGAGCTGCCTCTATCGGGACGCTTAACTCAATTGCCCCGTGAAAATCGTTTGGCTTTGTGGCTTTTCCCAACTAAACACACCGAGACTAACTGAATTGCTTTTTTTGCTGTACAAATTATTTCAATAAACTTTTTATACAGTTTGATTTTGTGGTTCAAAATATTCGTTCCTAAAAGTATGGTATAATATGAAAGCACAAGCCTGATCCAGGCAAAGTGCCGCACAGTCAGAGACTGCACGTGGGCTAAGATACTGTCAGGTTGCCCAGGCCTAGACAGATATAAGAAAGAAAATAGAATAGAAATGGTAGTGAGACTCCAGCATGCAGCTCACTACCTCTGGCCAATCAATTTAGCACGGTGTTAGCCGCACAGCACATAAGTACTGTACGATTGCACATCCGTTTGTAGGCGTCGGTTAATATTAGCGTCAACGATGTCTTTCGTGTACATCTTGTTTCGAAATTCCATCGGAATAAACCGTACCAACGTCCTTAGTTTACCGAGGCATGCCATTCGCTAGCACATAATTTCGAAAATAGGCCAATAATAGAAGTATTTGATTGAGCAACGAAAATGCTAAATGAACATATGCACTACATGCATGCACGTTGAAAACACTGGCGTCAAGATATTAGAAAGAAAAACCATAAAACATGTTTCAAAGGGTGCACGTCAATGAAGTAGTGGGAATCTGCCAGACTGTAATCGGTAGTGGGAAAATCACTGTCGATTCAACAGAGGAAAATGCGGCAACAAGTTTGTTATGCGTCTGAATTTGTTTTTGACAGCAGTGACGAAACCATGGGGTGGGCCGTAGGGGCACTCGGTGCGTCATAGTTCCGATTCGCCGTATAATGCGTTTGCAAATGTGGTGTAGTCCAGTGCTTGACCATTTGTTTCCTCTAATCCTTTGTACGCTTTCATTCGACTGATGCAGTATTCTGCCTGCTCCGGGGGGAGATCTCGGCGGAGTTGTTCTGCTGTTATATATGGCTACAAGGCGAAATATATTGGTGTGCATAAAATACAAAGCAAATTATCATCTAAATAATTGAGCACGATTCTTTTTGCAAAAATATTCGTGTTAATCTTAGCAAGTAAAGGAACCTAACTAGGTTGACCCGAACAAGCACGTACCAAATCTCCTGCGAGCATCCGGAAAGATTCCACCATTTGCTCTGCGCTGTCTTCTTCAATCATTTGAGTAGCCATGAAGTGCATGAACGAATCAAATGTGACGAAGCCAGTGTGATTCGGGTCCACGGTTTTCATGATACGAGCAAATGTGGTTTCGCCCTGTAAAGAATCAAGGCGAAGTAAAGTTGTCTTGAAATTAAAGACTGTGAAGGTTTATTTGTTTACTTGTATTTTGGCAGAGATATTACAGCCAGCTTCGCTAGAGTCGATGATTGCTATCGGTATGTGCCAGTAGCGTAGGCTCCCCAATCCAGTGGGTTCGCGTTTTATCCATCAGAAATACGTGGCTTGTTAAGTGCCATAACTCCTGGGTATATAACAGTGAAGCATCGCTACAATGTGACGCCCTCTATGAGAGCGGCGTATTGCATACCATCCGAAGGTTTGCAATTTTTTTTATTCCTGTGGCTAACCCCTGCCGTCTTGAATCCAAAACGGAAAATATGGCCTGGTCAAGCAAACACACTTGGTAGGCTGAAGTTCGTTCGTTAGAAGTTTCAAAACTCGGTACAAAGCGGGTCGAACAATTGTCGTTCTTGCAACACGCGAGTACGAAACTTATAATTTTGAAGGGCAGAATCGCGCCTTTCCACGATCAGTGTCCTCAGCTTCTTATGAGTATGAATAAATCAACTGAAATCGTATGCAGCGATCAATGGGCTTTCCAGCAGAAAGAATTGTTCCTAAGCTGTACGTGCGCAGAGCATCAATCCCGAGGGCTGTTTTAAAAACTGGTGTGCGAACTGCACCCTCTAACCACATGGGTAAGCCTTGCGGACATCATTGTCGCGATTTACCTTGCACTACACCGCATATTCGAAATCATTCGTAATTTCAATTGCGCATTGTTTAGTACCTTATTGTAAAAAGGCGTTTCGAAAAATCAAGTGAATATATTCGTGACTCTATATTCCTATAGTTTTGAGCGTGCTACCGGGTAGATGTTGCTTGTTTATCTGAGCTTAGCCTTCCTGATCACGGATCCAAACCGATTGTACATACTTGTTCCTTTATCGTTGGCACGAAGATGGATCTGGCCAGCACGGAGTAGCGATAGCTCTTAGTGATCACCTGAACACCTATGTGCCCAAGAATTGCATTGGTCCAGCTGAGGAGGGAACCTTTCAATATTACTATGGTTTCGGTGTATGCTCCAACGCTCATCATCATCAAAGACAGCATTACACCGGTAGCACGTACTGAATGCTTAACTGCCATACAACCATGACAAAGTAAAATGCTAAAAGATGGGGAAGGGTGGGACTTAAATTGCTACGGTTTCTATAGAAGAGTAAGCACAAAAAACTGGGTAGAGGTGCCTACACCTCGAATTGAACACACATTCAAACAAGTTTCGTGAACGAGTAGAGCGACATCAGCACGGCAGCTTCCTTGCGGCTTTCACTGTCATGCATCATAATAAGCTTTTCCCGTCACTCCGCTTGACAACATACAAGGTTAAGCAAACACTCCAAGAATATGCTTAGTGCAAGACCGCCATTGAACACGGTTTCGGGACATATCCTGAAGCTTAACTAACCACTGCGATATCTGATCGCGGGGACACCAGCCTGGAAGACGCGCTGCGCCGACTTTGGAAAGGTTACTAGTAAGGGTTTTTAACTGCCTATGCTCCAACGCTACCTGAGAACCAAAATGCAAAAGACGATTTTTATAAACATCTTCAATCCGTC
Source organism: Atriophallophorus winterbourni (assembly GCA_013407085.1). Lineage (NCBI taxonomy): Eukaryota > Metazoa > Platyhelminthes > Trematoda > Plagiorchiida > Microphallidae > Atriophallophorus > Atriophallophorus winterbourni. Next base: position 39,454 of record JACCGJ010002022.1, on the reverse strand, counting down.
ATCGATAGAGTAACTGGAAACGACATATTGATTGTTGCTGGCAATTGGAATGCGCATTCTGGCTCAGCAGATGTTTCAACAAACCGAAATTTGTGAAGATTTGCCCTAGATCAGCGCTGCAAGAACGGAGATCAATTAATTTAGTCTGGTCTGCAATCATTTATGCATTTGCAACACACTCCCAGCACTTTAGGAAACATTTGATAAAATACCACTAGAATGATGTAAGAACAACAAATCAGGTCGATGACATCCTAATTAGTGCCCGTTGGATGTCCTCAGTGCTGGACTTTAGGGAATGTGGCAGGCACTGATCACACGCTCGTTCGCACAAAGCTCCGACTTCGTCTGCTAAAACAGCCAAAGGAATCCCGGACCAAATTAAAAAGCTCATACATGATATTACTGAACGATTGGATCAGTGTGATGTCTCAGTTGAACAACGGTGGTCCAGACTAAAGGCCACTTCTCAGGCGACGGCATAGAAAATTGAGGCACCGTTTCCTGCCACCGGCGAGACTAGATCACTGAGAGCATCATTAGGCTCTCTGCCGAAGCAAGAGATGGTGTTTCTGATTACCGCTTTCTAAGGAGAGCTGCTGCACGATCCTCCCGCGTGGATCATCAGCTATACTGAGCGGAAACTGCATCTAAAATGGAAACTGCTGCAAACATTAGGGACTTTGAAACACTGTTTCGTCTGATTCGTACCGTATCTGGAAGTTGTAGTTTTTGTACGAAGTTCAGAGATTCGTCAGAACCCAGAAATGATTTATGGTAAAAAAGCAATAAGCTTAACAATAACCATGGGATGACAGGCATATGGATTAAAATTTAATAAATCTCTCAAAAATCAGAGGTAAGCTGACGGGCATATTTCAACGCCAGATTGTTTAGAGACCCGCCAACAGATTGAGCATTTTTTGAAAAATATTTGGTAGATTCTCGTCGGAAACTCATCGATGATTATGAGAGTCTACTTTCGTACAAGGTTTAGGAATGCAGCTGAGGTCTCACCTGCCTGGATTCATAGAGATATTGCCCTATTCAATAAATTTTATCATAGAAGTAGTCCTCATACTTTTCCTTATTATCATATAAAATTGCATCTTCCGAAAGTCACTTTCCAAGACTCTTGAGAAAGTGTGCCCGCTATCTTATTTTGAATTTCCTACCTCAACAGGTAGTGAACTCTTGTTGCATAGCGAACTCTAACGCAAAATTGGATTTATATGCAAAATAACGGGGTTTGTGAGATATACTCGTTATACGTTATTATGATTTTACATTTCATTTCAGACCGTAATCCTGTTGTGATGCAGAGCGTTAGATTTTTTATCCAAATATTCCTAAATCCTTGAAAATGTCCATATTTTGCCCATGTAAATCTGAGTTATTTTCATAAGCGGCCATGTACGGAATGTTATTGACATGCTGTGAAAGAGAAATATAATCGAAAACAGCATGCTCGGCGAAAATCCAATGCTCAATGCTTGGAATTAGTGTGCTGAGTGTTTGTATAACAACACACTCGGAACCATCGTCAGAGCATGTAACGTTCGGTGGTGACAATTTTATGGTTTTAATATTCTGTCGTGTCTTTCCGTCTTCGGGTAAATTCACAGAGGCGCACACGTCACAATCCTTCTCGGTACGTAACATTACAAAGGTCCGTCATTACCTTTGTTACCCTGATGTAAATATTATCGAAAAGGATGATATCTTTCCATAACCATTGAGCCCCGATTCGTCTCAAGCGTTCCATAGTTGAAAGGAGTTAAACCCATAGTCCTCAAGAAAATTCTAATCGGCCTATAATCATTCTTCTTTAATTTAAATCACGTTTGTTCCCATTTTTAAAGCTGAGTGGAGAGTGAGAGTGTGGACTAATTTTAATGTGAACAGCTAGCTGAGCTTTCCGATGAATCAGACATTAACGAATCAGTCGGGTCAGCGTAATATGGATGGCGGCAAAGACTACACGCTAAGAGCTCAGAACTCAGAAAGTTTTATGGTAGAAAAAGCAGTAAGCTTAACAATAACCATAGGGTGACGAGGTACATGGAGTAAAAATATTTAAATTCTCAAAAATCAATAGGGATAGTCACACACCCCATGGTTCGTCATATACTCATCGAGTTTAGAAGCGAAAACTTCAACAGATTCCGAATGCTTAAAGCCTTTGAATGTTTTCATGTTCGAGTAAGGCCATTGGGATTCAGAATGTGTTTAAGGGGATGGTTCTCAGTATGCAGGATTTTGAATGCCAACAAGAGGTCACTCCGTATTCGTTGTTGGGCAAAATCGTGTAGATTTAGTTTTAACATTCGCTCGTTGTCTTACTGTATGAATACAAAACTGGTTCAAGCTATATGACGTGAGCAGCTCACTCATGACCGATCTAAAGCACGGTTTAAATAGTTTGAATAGCATTTGCAGTCAAATGGATATGCAACACATTTCGAATGAATGACTTGAAGTTTGTGACCGCTCCCAGCATCGAGACATTCATTAGAAAGTGTGACACGTGTTTGTTTCAGATCGATTTGTCTCCACATGCGTATCAACTCAACTATACGTGACATTATATTACTTAGAGTTATTTTATATGATCAAATTATGTTCACTATGATATGGTAAATTTGAAGCTATGTTCTTTTGTGACCATAAAATTCTTGAATCTTGAAAAACGCAGCGACCAGATGTTGCACCTCAATTCAGGTGTCGTTGGAACTATTCTGAAGTTCCTATTGGCTTGCACATTCGAACATTTTCGTTCGATTAACTTGAACACTCAAGATTAAGTTCAGTAGTAAGTGGTCAACAATATCGCAAATCCATTAAGTTTCAAAGCAGATTCATCGTGATGCAATTAAACCCACGATCATCACCGATGTGAAATAGTATTGTATCAAAAAAGGATCAAAAACACCAATAAAATGAATATTTTCGATAATTAGAATCAAACTTTTAATGTTCTTAACTGACCTGAGGAGTGTTCGGTATGTTGTAGCCAAGCGAGAGTAGACACGCCCTAAAGTCCAGTGGTTCCAGGCGTCTAGTTCGCTGACGGTCAAAATGATTGAAGCAGCGTCTACATTCATCAATTTGCTTCTCCGATACACCCCGGGAATCTCGCATGAGGATTTGATTCTCAATTTCATTTTGTGCTCTTTTCAAGTTTGTTCTTAACTGTTCCCAACCGACGCGCAGCGTTTCGATAGTGTATCGCGTGTGCGGATTATAAGTGATACGATTTTCTTGGACAATCTGTAATGTGAAGTTTATCCAATAATAAACTTTTATCACTTAAGCAACTAATAATTTGGAAACTATTCCAACGCTTCAAGAATTTCTTGCAATAATGTCGAATGACTGAACGATTATATCACCGAGGCAAAATAACTCATACTAAAGTAACATTTTCTACCTCATTAAATACGAAGAAGAAAACATAATCAAAATGATGCTGCGCAGCTTTCCAAGTAAATTAGGATTAAAAATCGACATCTCGAGAATGTGCATGCGAATTCCTTCTTGGCACTAAAGACAGTCGTCACTTATGGCGTTCGCTTAAGCAAATTCTAGGAAAGACAATGAAAAATCTCCATCTATTTCCGACGTCAGTTCCTTGAATGAATCTTTCGCGCCCCAAATGGCTGATAATGACAGTCAACTTCAGTTTCAACTTCTTCGTTTTCCAATTCAACCATCAACAACGTATCTGAGGTGTTTTGTGCACTTTCGGCTGCCTCCCGCTCTAAAGTTACAGAATGAGATAAACCCTCACCCATTGTATTAGAGGAATCCGCTGGTGTAATTCCAGCACCTATCGCATCCATTTTCAATCGTTATATGGAAAGAACACTTATGACTGACTGTTGGAAATCTTTATTGGATTCAATCCTACTTCGAAGGCAAAACCTCCCGTGCGATACCGATTCCGCGTGGTGTCCAGCATGTTGCAATACTTTCCTCATTTTTATTTTCTAATTACATTTCTCATCTTCCTTGTAACCCGTGTGCACTTATTATTAAATACGGCGACGACGTTGTCGTTGCATTGACCCACAATAGTCGAGTCGACCTACATGCTTCAGAATCAATGATTGCAAACAAGCCAATGGTCATCTTCAATTGGTTTATCTCTGAATCCCCCTAAATGTAACGAAATGATATTTTCCAATGTGACTGGACAGTGCTATTTAGCTCTGCATCAATAAGTTTCTCGTGTTTTATCTAATGGCTCTGGGTTTGAAAGTTGCAGTAGTCTCACGTATCTCAGCGTTCCAATGACCGACAGACTTAACTGGACCAAAAATGTGACCACCCAATTCTTGAAAGTTTTCCGTCTGTCATTCTCTGCTCTTCGCCTCCGTTCTCTCTCCATCCATCCTGATGTAATTCAACTTTTTTTCTTGCGTCGTTCCACCTCCTCTACATCACCTTTAGTAATTTTCCCGGCCTCATGGACGGATTTTCTGCTAATCAGAAGAGGTATTAAGGTTATCTCAAGATTGAGTTGTTTCCGTGGGTTGAATCCGATTGAGTATTATCGGTTGTTACTTCCGTGAATGCAACAGACTGATAAAAATCATTTCTTCGATAATTCACATCCACTGAACAAAACACTCGTTGCCTGCTAATCTCTTTCCACCAGCGGAAGCAAATATTTTATTCCCTAATAAAGAACTAATAAATTCAGAAACTCTTGTTCCTTACCTGGCTCGATACATGGTTAATCAATCGATGGCTGTTTTAAAGTAAAACGTGTGCCTGACAATTTGATAACAGATGTTGGGATCTCCTCGTCATTTTTCTAACTTCATTTTCTAATTTCATTCGCATGTATGGAACGCCTGGAGCGTTGCCCACCATCATGAAAGCGTACTTAATTCAAACAATGGAGCATGCATCACAAGCTTGGACTCCGTGGTTAAAAAAGGATGTAATATTACTTTATAAAATATACCATCGTGCGACATAAACTCGTAAGAGGTTTCCGAAAACTAACGTACGAGGAACGATTGCAAAAACTGAGACTCCCCACTCCCCATCAAAGAAACCTTCGAAGTGATGTGATACTAACATACAAAATTTTAATTAAAATATTTATTCGAATACTGTGAGTCACGACACACGCAGCCACTCAGCGACACTGCAAATTCCCCACTCCCGTATCAGCTGTCGCCGATATTTTTATTGTGTACGTGTGTGTTTCCTTTGGAATTCCCTCCCCGAAACTCTTGTCATCTCTCCCAGCGTCGAAACGGTCATTCGAAATTCGGATACTTATTTGTTGCATAAGGATTTAACGACACCTGCGTATTGACTCATGGTAATTATACAACTGGACTATACTTGACATTACATAATTATTTTATACCTATTTCCTAAACGAATATTTACTATGATATGGTAATTGTGAAGCTGTGCTGTTAGTGACCATAAATTCTTGAATCTTGAATCTAGGCCTGGGTAACCTGACAATATTTTTGCCCACGTACTTTATTTATTGTGTGACACAGCCTGGAACAGGTGTGTGAGTTTACACATTTCACTTTTTCTTAGCTTTGCGGAGAAATTAAATTAAATGCTGAAAATTCGTATACACGAATAAAGTCAGTTTCATCTTTTTTCTTTGTCTAAGAATAATCTTTGAACTACAATTTATCACTTTCGAAACAAGTAGACAACCTATAAAAAACACATAAAAACATCCAAACACTTTGGCAAAGATTTTTCAATGCAACGAGGCTGAATGCGGATGAGGTTATAGCACGCGTTTGATTTCGAAACCTTTTGGGGAAAATAATTCTCTGCGGCATGTCTGCATTTCGCAAACTTAACCTGCACCATAAGAGAATATCGTTTTGGTGTGAATATATTTTTAATATTTGTAACGAGCTATTCTCTATGAAAATTTAACGCTTTCTCGTTTTTGACTGATGAAAGTGAGACTTCTCCATTTTTCCACTTATCTTCTAGTACATCTTAGAAAGATATTCAGATCCCCCCTATTTTATATAATCGAACACTTATGTAGTGACAATTTAGAAAGAAAACGCGCACCAGGAAACTAGCCAACGACATATAGCTAACGGCTATCCCAAGTGTTATGTAAAACCGCAATTAAACAGGGAAAAATTGGCGACCTGCGGTATGTATACCCTATGTAGAAGGGGTATCCGAGGCGATAAGTAGAGTTTTGAACGCGGCGTTAATACGAGTAACATATGAGAGAGGTAGAACTCTTTGTTCGGCTTTGGTGCACCTCTACTAATTGTGTTCATAGAATCAAGCGCAAAGATTGTCCGACAGACTACCAGGCTTTAATCTCCACAATATAACTTTCGGCACTGCGAAGGACAAATAATAAAGGTAAAATTCTGCACAATTTTTATTAGCCCAGTTAGCTTTATACACAATTGTCATAAGTTCAGCCGCGCACGTATGAATTACAGTGCCCATTGACCTTGACCGATTTCACACTGTGGTGGGTAAATAGGCCGATTGTCTTTGTCCACACGACTTGACACCCCGAGGCTTTCAACAGGCTGTTTAGTGAGAGGACCAACTAGTGGTGGTGGTTGAAGTGCTACATTATCACATTCCGTGTTCCGACTAATTATCGTTGGACTGACGAAGCTTCTGTGTCAGAAGCGTTACACAAAACGGCTATCATCAATGTAATGGAAAATGTTCGTGACCGATCGGGGAATCATAATCATGATCACGTAAAAGTGATAAGGCGGGGAATAAAACCATACATGGAACGACTGCACGCTTAGGCGGTTAAGATAACAAAAGCCGGTAAGAATGCAGTCAACAAGGCGGATGGGGCTGATATCTCCACAAACTGGCGTCCGGTTCTGCAGCGGATAAACATTAACGTGCGTGACCGCTAGTGTGGGAACCGAGTACACAATCGAGCTAATTGGTCAGCAGATGTCATTCATAACTGGCAAGACCAAAACAATTGAGGGATTATACGGCCAGCAGGGGTGGTAGTGCGTCAGTTGATAATCATCCCGCATGTCTATCCGACCGAGTGAAGAACCCACCATGGGCTGTGCAGTTCTTGAATAGCTTAGGATTTGTCAGGTGAATGAAATTTAAGCTTGATCCCTGTTCGGACTGACACGCTTGGTCTGACGAAGCTTCTGAGTCAGAAGCCAAATGTTACCAATAAACTACTCTCAACGATTCATTACAGGCTCTCATCAATTGTTTTCAAATGTATTTACAGGAGATAGCAGTTCCTTCAGAGTGACATTTAAACACGCGCGAACTATTTGGTCCAAGCGATTTCATAAAGCGTGCAATCACCACCAATTACCGCACACGTTCAATATGAATTCAGAAAAGATCTCAAATTGAATATTGCGCAATACGATAGCGAAATCAGCACGAACAAATGATTCTCACTTGGGAGCACCGCTCTAGTTCCGACATATTCGGCCTCCATGCTTCCACTTCCTCGTCCAGCGTTTGCAACTGACGTAACTGGTCTTCTAGAATCACGTTGGGAGTGCTTAGAACGTGATGTACCGCATCCAAGTAGCGTTCCAACTGAGGGCCCGCTTTGTTAGCTAGTTGCGCGAATTGATGGCGTAACTTTTCGTGCTCTTGTTGCTTCGTTAATTCAGCTTGTAGCTCACGTGTCCGTTCCTCTGTCAGGCGACACACTTCGTTCCATTTGGAATCTAATATCTACGAACGAGTGGAAATGTGGGTGATTCATGGACAGTTCAGAAACGCTTGTTTTCGTATAATAACCTGACGCCATTTCGCATGTGATCGATTTGAACAGAATGTTAGACGGTAAATGTGATCTATTACAAGAACCTAAAAAATCAGATGTATGTTATCTAGACAGGAAAAGTAATTCAAAGTGAGGAAATATAGTCAAATGCCCACGCAAATCCTATTAACATCAACTAAGAAAATATAATGCTTCGGCGAAATTCAACTTTTGCAAACGCTCAAAATAAAAACTACTCTAACGAAACGGAATACGTACAACGTGAGTAAAATGATATCTAGAATTGAACACTATAGCGAAATACATAAACAAGCATAGTACATGGATGTTGTTGCGTAGAATAAATAGCCGAAATCAAACCATAAAAATATTTTACAAATTTTTAATATATATGTTGATTATCACGGATTATTCCGGTTGAGATCGAGATTTGTAACAATGATTCAGACCAAGCGGCACTCTGCATGCTTCTATTTATTATGCAAAAGGCAAACATAAGCAGCTGATGTGGATCTTGAATTTAACGTGGCAAATTTCATTTCTACTATCCATATATCAGAAGCGAGAACTTTCATTGGTTATACGTCCGGGTGTAGCCATTGATTTAGATCTTCCAACAGACCACAACGTGAAATGTACAGTCCAAACCATATCGAGATTCCATTCGTACAATTAGTACGAAGGTTGCTGTTCGGATCGGATTAAGACGGTAGCATACTTTATTTTGTATAGCAGACGCTCTCCCGCGTGCATACACACCGGTATTAAAGGTGATGCAGTACCAACTTCATTTGCTTCACTAAGTATGAATGCTTTCGCTCAAGAATCGGATATTAGACTTTCAGCAGAACCGTACAGTGAAAAGATGCGGAGGTTTAATCTAGTTGAATTCCTCATGAAAGCACGAGGAAAGACCGGCTATATCATTGGTTGGAAGCGGGATCCAAGAAGCCCGTTGCACTTGCCACGTCATCATTTATACGATCACGGGAATCGGTTTGCTATTCGTGTCAGATATATATGAAGGAAAAATATCCGTGAAAGTGGGGTGCCGTCTTCATTCATGGATTTAGCATGAAACAATATAAATATCTGCACACTTTAAGACGTGACCAACTATGAATATTTTTTTCAATTAATCATATCCTCCAACTGAAATAAATATGCATTCTTTTCGTTAACAATAAACCCTGAATCTTTGCAAGTGTGCGTAAACAGAACGGCCAATTACATTTTAAAGTCGTCTGCATTAACCTGCACTTCGTTTTCACACATTAAAAGGGGTTCTTCTTTCAATTTGATCATCGTTTGGAAAGAAATACCTAAAGTGAGCACAAATAATCAAAACATCTTGCCAGAACACAACAAAGCATCAAACTACAAAAGGGTTCTTATTGCTAAAACACCGATGATAAGCAGCAGTGTTCAAGCATCTTTCAGCGAAACTTTGAATTAAAAATAGAGCTATTGGTTCTAGGAGTTGCGTTCGTGAAGCCTATTTTGATGTATGGACGGTATTCGAGAGATTTTTCTTGCGCTGAATTAACAATTTTCCTAAGCAAAGTGTGATTCCTTCGCAGATGAACTGTTTGCCTGTGTGTAATTTTTCAAGCAATACTTTGAACAATGTATGGGCGAGCCGAGACGAATTGGAATCGATCCAAAAACATAAAAATTGGCCAATTTTAGCTGAATCACAACGTGTATCCAATTAAACTCCCACAGAGAACGCGTTTCAGCAGCAGCAGCAGCCGAATACACCGTGGTTAAAATTCTAAAAGTATTAATTAGCAATGCACGTGTATTTACATCAATGTATATTGTATCTTGAAATGATTTAATTAAAGGAGTGTGTCATCGATCCGAAACAATTGTCAGTTAGTCGAGCTATCCAAGAATATGAGAGAATGGATGGAAATTTATCAATAAAAAGGTGTATCAGAAAAGCTCATTTACATGCATTTCCATCACGCACACACCCCACGACCGATTTCGTGCTGTTTGCACTCATCAGGTAGAGACAGTAGGATCAGCATCAGAATGCGCTTGAAACAGTGGAAGAATGGTAAACAAGTTGCGCTGGTATGCCACTGTTGGGTAAGGTTGGTACAGCCAACCAATTCAATCCCATGAGCCCGCAATCATGTAGATCGGGTTTAACCCTTTGTCTACTGACAGTAACTCTAGTTACCACCTCAAACAAGAAGTCGATTACTCAGTAGCTCCGGTCGGTACCTTCATTCACCATCGGAGTGTCAGGCAGCGTCTGGCATTTGATCCATAAAAAATAATCGTGTGTTTTATTTATGCCATAATTGAGCAGAATAACACAAAAAGATCATAAATTACGTATACCAATTACCGTAGACAAAGGGTTAACCCAATGACTATGAACAACAAAGCTCATAATGAGTGCAAACAGCACGAAACCTTTCGGTGTGTGTGTGTGATGGAAATGCGTGCAAATGAGCTTTTTTCATGGTCATGGGTTCAAATCCAGTTTCTATGAGCGTGGGCTCATGTGATTAAACAGGCTGCTCGTACCAGCCTTACGCGACAGTGGCATACGAGCACAATTTATTTACTATTCTTCACAGTTTCAAGCGCAAGCAGATCCGGATCCTAATGTCCCTACCTGATGTGTGCAAACAGCACAAAACCCGTCGTGGATTGTGTGTGATGGAAATGCATGCAAATGAGGTTTGTTGTTCTTGGTCATTGGTTTAAACCCGATCAACATGAGTGCGGGCTCATGTGATTGAACAGGTTGGTCGTACCAACCTTACCAAACAGTGACATACAAGCGCAACTTGTTAAACAAGGTTTATGATTTTACAATTAGTTTACTGAAATTTTTCCAACCCTGTGGTATTATATTTGAAATTCCAGTGAAACATTTGTGCAAAGGTGATTTCGATTATTCAGATCAGTTGAGTCTGTTCACTCCAAGTCGACAGACAAACAGGACATGCAAATTACGCGATAAGGTTACCGAATGTGGATATAATAGAACTTGGTGCTTTTAACTTTTGGAAAAAACAGTGTGAGTTTTTCTTCTATCCGAATTCAAAGAAAAACTCAACACGTTTCAATAAAAAGTGATTATAATATTGACAGAAATCCAACAAACGGAAACTCTTCTCCATTTAAGCATCTTGGACCTTTTGTTACTAACAAAAAAATCAATGTTTGTCTATTTTCACGTCGTAAATGTTAAAACAGTAAGCTCTATAGATGTATTTCATCTGGTCTGATCTCTGTTCTCTTCATTTACGATGAGGTAATATGGTTAATTTTGAATGAATTCTCAAGTAACGAACTTTAATTTCCAGTCGACCACGACAATTCCTTATCCTAACCCGCTAGGTCACCGATTAAGTACATAGTGATCTTGCGATATTTTTTATCAAAAACAGACCATCAATTATAGCAAAAACTCGTTGCTTACCACGTGATTGACCATAGTGTATGGGTTATTGAGAAGATCAGACGAGAGGTTGTGTTGCTGCACCAGGCTCTTGACCTGTTCAGCCTCGGATAACATCACACGAATCTCCTTCTCGGCATTGGGCAACGTTCGTTTGAAATTCTCATGTCCGTTAATTAATGCCTTTGTGAAAAATATCAATCACACAACGCTCGATAAACAAAAGTCTAATCTATCTAATCTGTTCAGACTACTTGATGTTAACTTACAGTAACATCTTCCAACCTGTTCACGATCAACATATCCTGGAGGTCTTCTTGGGCTTGTTCGACCCATGTGTTGAACGGCTGGTATGATGAAATAAAACGGCACAGTTAAACACGTCTAATAGAGATCAGCATGAACTTGGAACGAAACTCACGGTGGCGCGTTTTGCAAAGGAAAGATGCAGCTGGTCGATTGCATTCAGAACATCCAGTATTTTCTGTAAAATTGAAAGATACTCGTGTGGCATACAGCAAGCTAAAATTCTACTGCGCCTAATTATTTTCAAACTACCAAAGCCAATCTTGTACCGAGAAAAATATCCCCTAAAAGCAAAATCTGGGCGCAGGTGATGCTGGGTAAATTGCAGAATCAAATCACGATAGCAGGTGTTCATCGGCGCGCCGGTGACTCATTTATTGTATAGCGAATAAAATCAGACTTTGTATGATTCACTTCAATGCAGCTGGGGATTTTTTTTGAAAAAACAATTATTCCATCTGTTTGAATGACGCATTAATACATAAGTCTATATCCGCGAAAAGTGGTATACAACCGAGGACACTGTCAATTTACGAGGCATGGACAGATAGAAATGGAGAATGGACGTGAGACCAACAGTGTGTCTCCACGCTCAGCTCAGGACCATTGGAAAAGTAATTTAATTTCACGTGCAGCTACATCATCTACATCAACTCCGCAAACACTGAAACCCAGAATTGTCCAATTGTCAGCAGGTGTCCAGAAAAACACCGAGGGTATTCATTTCTGTTTTGTGGCAACCAGACAAGTAATCTTTACTCAAAAATGCTCATTTGCGTGCATTTTCATCACACTCACTCACTCACGCACAGTGCGATCAGGATCCGCATTGTGATCAACGGGACTATATGCTCTGAGTAAAAGAACCCAAATAAAAATTGTTTTCAATGCATTCCATTATTCAAAGCGCAAGTTTCATGATACGATACAAAGTTATATATCCAGTGAAAGTGAAAAATTACGTGGATTTCTTGTTTCCTTGTTTGTGTGAGCTGTCCCAACCGGTCCCATTCCCGTACAATTTGTTCCGTGCGTTTGTTGACTGACTGGACATCGGAATAGTTTAGTGCACTATGAAACATTACAGATAACATGAGTAGGGTATGGAATAATTAACATTGACTAACGCAACAACATGAACAGAAAATAAATTATGCGGACGATATTTACATATTTTTTAATCACTACATATTGTTTCAGGGTTTTCGTATTCGAGGTGTGCAGATGAGTTTAGAAAATGCTATAATTTTCAATGTCTTATATGGCCTGCGAAAACCAAGTACAGATCGACAAGTGTAGGTGGCATTGCTTATGCTGACAGTAAAAGGGGTGGAGATGACGGTACTCTAACAATAATGCACTTTGAGCAGATGGATTTCGTGACGCTATCAAGTTACTCAGAACTCAGAAAGTTTTTTGGTTTTGTTTTCCACATGATGGAAAGAAGACCTTTAATTTATAAATTGCAATGACTAGCTGGTGTATCGAATTAAAGAAAATTATCCAGAAGTCAACCTCGTTCAGCCACCAACGTTACGCCTCATGAAAGAATGTTCCGTGACCTTCGCGGGTCCGTAACCGGCAGCTCTTTACCTCAGTGGCTATTAGCTCCCGGCCGTGTACTACTTCGAAGAAATACAGGGTCATCTAAATATGACTCTATGGTCGAAGTGGTTGACCTGGTTGAGAGCAATCCCGAATATGTTCACATACGATTTCCAGATGGTCGAGAAGAAACTGTTTCACTGCGTCATCTTGCACCAGCCGCAGATCCAGTTGAGTATCCTGATAGCAGTTCACAAAATGAAGCTTTACCGGAAGTTTCTTGATAACATCAAGAAAGTTTGTGAATGTATAGAACCAATGTTCCCACGAGTCTGCAGCATCAGATGCATTTGGGGCGGTTTCAAAGCGTTCAGGACGAAGTAATCGATCCATTCGGGCTAGTGTACGGGTGAACTGGAATTCATTCCGGTAAAACTTGTGATGGCGTTGTTATGAAAATGTATCAATCTAACCATTCATTTGATTCATTCGGTGTTTTTGGAAGGGAAAATGTTTCTTTTGGAACAGATAGACTTCAATATTGAACTGCCTTTGTGAAAAGCGACAAATAGAAAGAACACTCTACTTCGCTCATGTAAAAATTACGCGGGAATCAGCAGATGCAAGCTAAAAGCTACGGTCCAATTTGGGCACACCTAAGCGCTTAGGCTACATTTAACGGTGGCAGAAATCTCAAGATCTCATTGGGAGGCTATCGCCAACACCATCTTCGCATCTCCAGCAAATAAACTGTGTGCTCCCCAGGATTTCTTATCATAATCGGCTGTGTGAAAAATAGGAGGCAACCCAAAAGAAGTTATATAAAAAAGAGTAGCTTTATATTTGCATATTTGAACCTGGATTTCGCGGCGTAAAAGTCTCCACTGTCATTATCAAGAATTAAGTTGAAATAGATGTCTTGCGAGAGTTACAGCTAGCATACAATGAAATGTTAAGGGAAAGAGAAAGAGAAAAGCTACCAGTACCATTGCTGTCTCGCTCAGAAGGTGAAATGCATGTGAAACTTATTCACTTGACGAACTTTACTTCAATTTCCATTATAGATTAACTAGAGCTAATGAACGCATTCTAAACTTTAACCAACGTAATTTTTCAAACAGCGTTTGGAGGAATGGCTTCCGTAAACTAGCAAGCAAAATATCCCTGCATCAACGCTTCTCGCTTGCAACTCACCCAACCGCTAACGACTTGCTTGGATCTTCAACAATTGGAAGGAATTCAAAGGTGAAACATTTGCACAGCAGATTTACAATTCGAAAGAGTTTATTATCACAGCATGTTATATACTATAAGCTCGTGTGTAACGGGGTGCGTTGCGTCCCTATGTGTTTGCTGTTCCAATTAAGGACTTTGAAAAGCTGCATTGAACTGACTGGTACAGCTAATTTAGTTTACGCAACTTCCCAAATACTAAGTTTCAAGTGATTTGTAACATTTGGAACGGCAGAAAATTGCCAGTTTTGAATCACTTTGAAGAAATGCAGTTTTAAAACAGAAGGCACTCCTCACGATCGAACATGTAATGATAGTGTCCGTTAATTACATTGCAGCCCATACCCATGAGCTCAGATTCAATGCATCCATATGCTTAAAACGTTTCATTCAACAAGTCTGCACTCGGTAAAACGCAAATGCTCATGTAGTGTTGGATTGAGATTCATCAGCAGGCTTACTTCAATTCCTCTGCGATAGCCACAATGCGTTCAACACGGTTCTGATGCGATCCTAACTGCGATTCAAACTCGGCGTGTTTTTGTGCCAAAGCACGTAGACGATGTAAGTTCGCGTTCTCAAAGTCTCGGTTTTCGAGCTGTGAGGCTTTCCCGTCAGCCCACGCCTCGTGGGTAGCGCATTTCAATCGGAATTTCCTTGCCAAATGCTCAATTTGTTCCAACCGTTTGATTTCAGCCACAAGCCATTCCTGTTGAGGATATGTAACAGTAGTGGTAAACCAAAATCTACCCTACGAAAATAAAACACTATATCGTAGCTACGAGATAACAATACCGCTTTGTACGAAAGGATGTTTAAAATTACCTTAACCTGAACTAAGATAAAGCCATACTTTACCTGCTTTGAGACATCCACAAGCTTACCTAACTAATGCGTTATTGGATTGCGGAGAATGCAGCCCAAATGACGGAATGCGCTGACTTTAGAAAGGTTATAATTTAGTGCCTTTAGCCGCATTTGTGAACAGATTTGCTGCCCCATTTTTAACCCTCTTATAATAATAAGCGGAAATAGCTCACTTCAAAGCCTTTCTCGCATTGTTCCAACTGATTCCATGCAGCGTTGATATCTGCGATCATACAACCTTCCGATGGCAGGAACACCGGCCGATTAGCCAAACGCAAGCGGGTTTGCAACGTGTTGAACAGATTCTCCAGCGTAACTTTATCTTCCAATTTCGGGGGCTTTTCCCCTCGCCTATAGGAACGGTAATGATCCAGTTTGGCACATGTTCCGGGTATCGTTCCATCAGTAGCACGGTCCTAGTCAATGGAAAACCATATTTATTACACGACCAAATGGTGAGCAATACGAGCGCGATTTTCGGCTCCGTGTACCACAACATTTAATGTTTAATATGCTCATGTATGTAAGCAACTCGGTAAAGCAATGAAAGTTATTCATTCCTGCAAAATCGTACATCGTGAATCATTGCAGTGTTCAGTGCACTGATGCTAAACAGATGTAACATAATGTATACAAATGCGTCTGTATTTGCATAGTTTTTCATCACACACACAACCGGTTTCTTTTTGTTTCTACCAACCAGCACATAAAGAAATATAGTTATCATAAAAAATAACTATTATAGGTACCGTTCTATAAATTTAGTAAATTAATAAAACCTCGTGTTTTCCTAGGTTTCAAAGGGTCATTCAAAACTTGACTCAATTTTCATTACTCAGAGGAGAAAAATCAGAAACCAAAAATTGATAAATGTCTCCACTTCGCATTAACACCGTATTACTAACCGACATAAATAAATAGGATTCGAAGAAATAACCAGTTTGACAACATGAGAAATAGTGAAATGGTAATGGGACCCTGTAAGAAGAAAAGTGTTAGGATCTACTAAATATTAGACTCAGACGAAAAAAGACTGACGCAAGTGTCCGATGGCACGCATTTAGACTGGAGGTTATAATTCTGATGTGATGTGAAAGCAGAAGCCCGATCCAGGCAAAGTGCCGCACAGTCAGAGACTGCACGTGGGCTGAGATACTGTCAGGTTGCCCAGGACTAGACAGATAGGACAACAACAACAACACCGGACTCTTATTTAGGGTTATAATTGTGTCGGACGATCACCAGACGTTTGCAGATGGAGAAAGTTGGATTCAGATGAGTAACAACAAGGGATCACTCCGTGTAATGTAGCTGCTGGTTTCACAAATGTTTGGCAAGCTTGTACAGCTTTCATATCAACGGAAAAAACTTGCATTTATGCAACGCATAGTAAGAGTTTTTCAGCTTTGCAGTCTGTTTAAAACCCTTCTGGCTGAATCCGTAGGTTTCAGGATTTTTAACAAAAATGCAGCGAATGGCTCGACCCAAAGCTTTGGAGATATCAAATCAACAAGCATGGATTGCATCATCCTCATAATTCACCCTTCGCGACTGCTCAATTTTAGTGAAAAAGTTTGATAGACAGGATTGGAACTCCAGAAAACCGTTTTACGCTGAAATCCGAAGGCTCTGACATTCCAGGTTGTCGTATGTGCTCCAAGGACACCTTAGAATAGAGCTAATGTATTACGCCAGCGCATGATTGGCAATTTTCATATTATAGGGGCTTTAGAATATAAGGATAGCTTAATTTGTTTACACGAGGCAGTATAACCGCCGCAAAAGTCATCATTGAAGACCAGATTCCATCACATAATCTAATATTGCTACTGTATACAAAAGTCAAAATCTCAGCGAAAATTTGGCTGGCACATCGAAAGCTCTATCATGGTACATATCGTGGTCTTCACAGAAAATAGTGGTGAAACCGGTGGTGTACTTATGCGAAAATGAAGCAAACGTGACGAAACTGGAGCACGCACATGAAACTACTGGAGAATTAACAGTAGTTTTGTTTGATGCCAAGTGAAATCAGTAGAGAGCATTAAAAACTTACTTTCATGAAAGCGATTTGCTTTTGAATCCAATGTAGCAAATCTGAAGCCAGATGTTCATACTCGTTCATCAAGCGTTCGTTGTCTTGATTTGAACGTAAAATGGTGGAAATACGACTGGCAGCAGATTCCGTCTGGAGGGTAAGAATAGGGATGACAATTTGTCTATCAGACTTTACTTCGTCGAAACAATAGGCCAGAATGATTTGACAAATTGCGTCTATTTCAAAGAGGAAGCTGGGGTAAACACTAGTTCCAAGCCACAACTTAGCGAATAGATCGTATGGTTTGAAGAAATTCAAATGGCTCGGTTGTCTTCAGTTTTAAATTTCACAATAGCAAGTCAAAAAATGGTTAAGTGAAATCCGGACACGCTGTAGTGTTTGAGTTGGATTTGTTGATCCGTGGGATAGTAATCTCGAATGAATAATAAAACATGATTTTGCTGCCTAGTATGATGATGGCTAAATATGCAATATATACAACACTCTCTAGACCAAAGGCAGCAACTGAACTTCCGATCCATGTGTGTGCTTTTCATCTGAAAAATGAGAAGTTATCCCAAAGAAAAATGCCAGCTATATTGTTATTCATGACTGGTTCAAAGCCCTATGGAGACCTACGACAGGTTGAGTAAAAAGTAGTCCTGTTTGGAATCATAAATAAATTAAAATGGTTGTGAAGTGCAGTCATTTTGAATGTAATTAAGCTCCAACAGAGCAAGTAGAATTTAATAGGAAGTCCAAAGAAATGTGTTGCTCACATCCCCCGCACTAACACATCACTACCGCTTTCTGGCTGTTTGCCGTCATCAGGTGGAGACAGTAAGATTAGTTTTAGTGAGCCTGGAAGCAGTGGATAGGTGGTCAACACAGTTATACTTGAATGTCACTGTTACATAACGTTCGTACGATGAACCACGGTGTTCAAACACAGAATCACGGTTATTCCTGGTCAAGTATTCAAGGCTATTATGAATGACAACAAATAACCCCAAACCGGTAGTGGTGTGTAAGTGCGGGGGATGTGAGCAACACATTAGTTTGCTCATACAAAATCGCCGTGCGTGCTTGACCAAGAATCACTATGCGATTCTGTGTTTGAACACTGTGGTTCGTTGTACGAACCCTATGTAACAGTGGCATTCAAGTATAACTTTGTATACCACTTATCTACTGTTTCAAAGTTCACTGAAACTAATCTTAATGTCTCCACATAATGATGGCAAACAACAAGAAACCGGTAGTGGTGTGTAAGTGCAGGGGATGTGAGCAACACTACTTTGTTCATCTATAATCGCCTTGCGTGCTTGACCAGGAATAACTATGTGATTCTGTGTTTGAACACCGCGGTTGGTTGTACGAACCCTATGTAACATATATATTTATATATAAATAATCATATATATATACACATATATATTTTTTATAAAATGGAGTGATACTCCAGGTGTTTATGAGGTTCATCAGTCCGCGCCAAGTTTACCTTGCGAAAAACTATGCACTGGAAACAAGGACGTGTATGATTGTCCACAATGCCATAAGGTGCCCTGATTTATCGATTGGTGGTCCGAATGGGAGAGAAAACGGCAAAAAAACAGGCACGTGGCATAACACGCCTGTCAGATGCACCCATAACCGATTTGATGCATGTATTCGCAGATATGTAGGTGAGCGAAATGTGCGTTCAATTATTACTGTAATGAGTGTTATGTAAGGATGTCACAGCCGATGAAGTCGACAAAATTAAGTCAGTAATCATCGGCGTGTATAAATACAGTAATTATGACACTGTTATAAATATATATATATATATATAATTATCAGAGAATAGACACATTCAGAGAATAAACGGGTTACCATTATATAATCCAAATTCCAAAAAGCATATAAAATGTTGTGAATAGTTGTTGAACGTTGAAATTTCTAGCATCATGGTAGAAAAGGCAACAACTGTAGACTAGCATAGAACATGGGAAGCAAACTCCGATGATGGCAAAGTGTCTGAACTCATTCAAGCCGTTCACGCAGGAACTGAGCAGGGTCTACCCACGCAGTTGCATAGAGAAAATCAGTCACAACATATGTTAGTAGGGATACAAACAGCAAGGCTGGATAGAGGCTCCTCATAATAGAAATTAAAAAATCCCAAAAATGTATAACAATGACTTTTTGTCAAGATGGTGACTGAACTTGAGTTGTGGGTACGTTGATATACGTGTTTTATTATATGCCTTTTAGCTGGCCAGCAAAGCAGAGTGCAAGTATTTGGCAACATCATGAAATTGTAAAAAAGGTATGAATCTGTATGCTACTGATGGATAAAGTTGGCACGACCAACTTGTGCCTACATATATGCAGATGGGGTTAAACCGATCCTTATTTACATGCATTTCCATCACACATCGCGGGGTGTAGCCACGAAGTTGTGCTAAGTAAATGAAACTTTCTACTCAAGTGATCAAGAATTGTATTCATCGAAGTCTTTTCGAACGGTCAAGCATTACTCCACGGAGTTGATCATTATACAAACTTTTACATTGTTAGCTATTGTGGTAGTATAGCAGTGACATCATCTGATACAGTAAGAAATATTCGGAGATGTCATTTTTAGCTTCGATAGCTCATTATCATCACGTCCAACATCACATCGGCGAAAGGCACCGGATTGCTAATTGCCATGCAACTAAGAAGGTCAATTGGTAGCGCATTCCCAGCGTTTGGAAAGACCTAACGGTTGTAAAGCATTAAGATTATTACTTATGGTTAAGGGAATGTGAATTAGGTGTAACAATGTATTGTGGTGCTCACATCCCCATCCCTTACACACCACTACGGGTTTCTGGATGTTTGCCATTATGAGGTGAAACATTGTCACGTGAAACACTCCATTTCTTACGGGTTTGCATGAAACGCCTGAAATGCTGACTTCAAGTTTTAATGGTCTACTCTATAGGTGCATGTGGATTAAAATAATTGAGCATAAATTTTGAAATTATGGGCCTTAAATAGAAGCATAAACATCACTTTGCAAGCAATTTATGATCAGCTATTTGACTGTGACATTGTTTTCTAGTTAACATTGCACTGCGCGTATTCAAACGAGAAACGGAAAAACACTGAAATAAGATGGGCGATGAAAAACAAGGTAGACTACAAAGTGACCGTTATATATTATCAGGACTAATACGGCGAATTTTGTAGAAATTTATATTCAGTGGATTAAACTCGTGCATTCAACGATAACACTGGGAAATATGAACGATTAGTGATACATTTACACTCAGGATTCCAGTGGTTAACAACTTCCTAATCGATAGAAAATATTAAATGAGAGGAAACAGAAACAAAATACACTGTGTTTGAGAAAGAAAAAAGTAAACGTAGAATTCGTTACACGTAAAGTTTACTAGATAACAATAATCACACGAAATGGAATAAGCTCACCTTTTGTGCATTTGCAAGTTTATGGTAGTAAGCTGATACATACGTCATGACTGATCGCTCGTCAGGTCTCACAGTGTTCACCATATCTGCGGAGAAACAGACGAATTGTAGAAAAATTTAGCGGCAACTGCTCGCAAAAAGCTTTCAACAAAATCTCGAAGTTACAGGGTATATCGCATCAGAAATCAGGCAGTGCTTGGTGAATCTTACAAAAGATCCACATAAAAGTGTCGATCGAAAAAAGCTTAAGACAATAGCGATAGCTGCTTGCGTTTCAATCACATACAACTCATGGCCGATTTTGTGATGTTCACGCACATCGGGTTAAAAAGATACACCCGGTTACAAGTGCATTGAACGATCAAGAAATGATAGACCAAGTGGAATAATTATCACATAAATCTTATTGAAATGGTACTATAGAAGCCATGGATTGCGAATAGTATGAAATTTACTAGTTGATAACTACAATGTTGCGCTTTTAAACCGATTAAAGACGTCTGCATAGTCACACATTGAACACCTGAAACTCAGGTACGGGATTGTAGTTCATAGCTGTTCTCCGAGCTGGCATGGTTTATTTCGAACGTTTCGTCACCAAACAAGATAACATTATCAGCGAAAATTCTTTCTACGAACCAACAAAAAACAAGCAAGAATACCAGACAGTAACAGTAAACGAGGTTGCACACAGCAGATACATTCGATTGATGCTTATGGCTAAATCACCTCCAAAAAACTTTCTCTGAAGATGTCATCTTGTTTGGTAACGAAAAGTCCGCAACCAACCATAACAGCTCGGAGAACAACCATGAAGTAGAGTTAAGCATTTTCGGAAAAGTAATTATCCACCAAACACAGGTGTAAAATGAATACCGATTCGTTACGTAGAAATAACTGCGGTATACTATTCGGCAGGTGCACTATCATCACTACCGTTTCGTACTAAAGCAACCTGGGATAAACACCGTCCCTGTCGGTAAGATGGCTTAATAAAGGTTGAAGAAGTATGTATTAGTTGATTAACTTCAAAAGAAAGGTGTGGTCATTATTCGTATACGCTCTCAACAAACTTATTACCCAAGGCAATTGTAAACTGATTTATATGATGACAATGATAGAAAAATCAAATATTTTGTATACATATAAATACCATATTACTAAACCGTTATAACATTTATACACGAAGTAACTGTTAAACAGGTTCCGGTCAGCCAACCTATCAGCAAGACTAGATTTGTAAGCATATCTCCAATGCACCATTACATCACTATCGGATGGTCCTGTCTGTCATTATCATGAAGGGATGCTGTTTAATTATGTGAGCTTGACGCATCAGCAAAATGGTAGGCCGATGGCGGAAAGAGATTCGTTCAACCGTGACTTCGAATAGTAACTTGTTCAAAAATTCATAATATTGTCGTAGTTTTAAGCGCCTATAATGGTCTCTAAGTGCAATACGTGTGATTACTCCATAATACTGACTGAACCCATTGAACTGAGTATAATTATCTTTTCATATGCTTGCGCTCCGCTTCTACACATAGAAATTTTACTTGACAGATAAATGGAAAATAATAAACAGAAGAAAAAATATGAATAACGCCTACAAAAAGTAACATCATATTTTCAGGAAATCATTTGATTGTTCGTATGTTATTGTTGAGATACACAGACTGAGAGTCGAACAAAATATAATTGCTTTCAGCAAAGTAAATATAAATCTTATGACTTTCGATTTTGAAACTACTCATCATGAAAGGTGCAAGGAAACCTGCCTTCAGCATCCAACATTCGTGGGATATCCAAATGCTTCTCGGCCACATCAAAAGCGTAATTAAGATTTTCGAGCGGGTTATCCTATGAAAAAATACGTATGAAATATTTTTTTGTTTTAGATTCAATGAGATATAGCCATGCAGGAAAGGGATAAGCTAAAGCATGCCAGCTAGTAAGCTTACGCGGGACAGCTTGGTATAGTCGATTAAATCCGGTCGATGACGATGAATCAGAGCACAAAATGCCAAACCATCCTTCCAGCTGTAAAATTATGGTGGATTTGATCAGATTTCATTTGGGAGGTTATTCCTTATTGATAAGATCATACGCACGGGTCGAAACGTTATCTAATAAAAAGTACATCTAAGTGTCATGTTGAGCAGGAGATTTAGCCGGACTCACTAAAACATAAATTTGTGGGCAGAAAAATGTGCAATTTATAAAAGGTTTAACTTAAGCTTACTTGAGAGAGATAACAAAATAGTCATTAATAAATAGCATGATAGAAAAACTCGAAAAAAGAACCTTCATCGCACTTTCATGTGTATTACGAAATGGGTGTCTGCACAGTTGAAAAGGAACCTTTCAATAAATTGCAGAAATGTTTGGTATGTACGATGCATTGGCATTAAATTGTAATAGCTATCAGGATTAGTTGGAATATACCTCAAAAATGAACACGGTTAGTCGCTCACACAGACGAGAATATATTAACTTCAGTGATGTGATTTAACGATTTTGGTTGACCATATTATTGAAAACCAAATCGCTCAAACAGCGATTTTCTTTCAAAATGGGTAATTACGCTTTTTAATGCAAAATTTTATTTTTTTATTTAATGTACACGCGAATTTTAAGGTGAAACAGCTATGAAGACTTTCGTAACACAATCCGCAGGACCGGTTTCAAATTCTACAAATAATGGACCTTTTGAAGTTGAAAATAACCGACAACTCAACACCAGTGCGTTTATGACATATAGCAACAGCAAGTGAGAATAAAACACAAAATGATCAGTTCGAACCAATTTAAGTGGAAATAACATAGAGCATCTCACATGGACCAATGCAAATTTTTATCATCATTAAACACCCTTCGGTTTCCGTAACGCGATTCATTGTACAGTTTGACAATAATATTAACATGATAATATAATATTACTTAAAAACAGATGAAACGAACTTGATGGAGCAAATATCTTTAAATAATCAATGTATTTAACGTCATATCTAACTAACCTCATATGAAAATTTTGTACGTTCACATTCTTGTAGGGGCTAGTTTTTCTTTGACACCATAACAACAAACCTTCTTTTGCTGAGAGTTCTGGAATATGATATTAGATTTGCAAACAAAGTGAAAGAGAGTAAAACACTTTCAAACCAAAGTAATCAAAACTACAAAAAACGACAATGTTCATATTAAATATTGAAATCAAATAGTATTAAAGGAATTAAGCCTCCATGCTACAATTTCAAAATACATCTTATTTCCAAATATATACCACATAATGTGCGGTGCAAAAATCAAGTTATATGAAATCATGTCATATTTTATTAGAGAAGGTTCCTTGCAAATCGTTATACTTTCTACAATAAAAACCTCACAAGTAATTTTGCCGAATATTTCGATTGTCAATAATTATAATTTCAATGCAAAATAATTAAGCTAAACAATATGTTCTTAAAGTTGCAGCGAAAACACTATTTCTAATGTTGCTGTGATGATAATAGTACTGAGTTTTGATAGACCAATAGTTTGCGAATGTTGTGCAGATAAAATAGCGAAATAGAAATGATCAAACTGACTGTTTTCTTTGAAAAGCAATATCGTCATTATAACAAAATTCTTGAACGGGTATTCAATGCAGTACACTTTTCTCGTTCGAAAACAGAGTTATCATAGTGATTTTTTAAATAGTTAATATCCTAAGGCGTGATTCGAACTTGCAAATGTTCAGAAAACGTTTATAAGTTATTTCATAAATTAAGAATCCCGTTCCAGAACTTTAGGAAATATCGTCACATTATTGCTTCTTTCAAGTTTGAATAACTGCATATAAAGCGAATATCAATCTCGAATTCTAACTTAACATCGCAATTATAAACAGATGAACCACAAATATGTACGGTATATCAAATGATATTTCTTTCTCTTAACGTTAACGTCTACATAGAATAATGAAAATAGCTATCTTTTGTGTCTGGCGTATCGAACACAAATAAATTTCATTGGGAGGATGTTAATACCAAAAATAATTCGAAGCATCAAAATACGGTGAAGAACTTAAGCATATTCGGTACTCTTAGCAATAGCGATTTTTAATATCACAAAAAAGACAAAAGGCATACCTTCTACAGTGATATCTTGTATGCAAAAACGCAGTATAATTGTCCATATCATGCCCAACGTCATTTTAATGTTACCATCGACAATTTCTGGAGAATAAATTTCATCCGAATTCTAACCTTCAGCACCGATTGATACCAATTGTACCCCTTTGCTTTGTATATATTCTAAAGCCTTATTTACGTTGGCCAACATGTGAAAACGCATTCGCCCGCGATCAGGCTTTGGAAGTTGTTCCTCAGACAACGTTTCTAATAGCTGAATAAGTTTCAGGCCATCTTGGAAGTCCTCTTCGATATTTACAATGGCTGTTCCTATTTTTCTCAGATATGAATTGCACCATGCTGTGAAAGTCTTAATTGATTAGGCATACTAAACATTCTACTTTTTTCTGTTGAATTTCCCACATGGGATCCAAATAGGCTTGTCGGTCCCATTCTTCTTCCTCCTCTTCCTCTTGATTTTGATAATACCCATCATTGTAAACTGGATATCCGTATTCCATCCTTTAAATTATTCAAATACGCTGCAAA
Organism: Atriophallophorus winterbourni; assembly: GCA_013407085.1. Taxonomy (NCBI): domain Eukaryota; kingdom Metazoa; phylum Platyhelminthes; class Trematoda; order Plagiorchiida; family Microphallidae; genus Atriophallophorus; species Atriophallophorus winterbourni. The sequence goes on along the minus strand of JACCGJ010002022.1, from coordinate 14,150 downwards.
ATAAATTTTTCGGTGCACACGACGACCTGGAAACATTAATGCGAAGAAACAGCTTGAATTATCTGAATACATATTTTTTAAATGTCATATATAAATGTTAAACATTCTTAAACCGCTTGATAAACGAGTATTTCTGTAAATTTTATGTTATTGAGAATATAAAAAATTGTTTTCTGACTCCGATGTCAGCGATTGAGGCTTCGTAAAGGTTGGAAAAAGACAGACGGGATATTAATGGGTTATCAGTAGAAACTTTGACTGCCGGTCAAATTTTCTTGCTACTGTTTTGTGAGCCTTCCGAGATCATCCAACTATCCGGAGCAACTTAATTCAGCTGGTAATCAATCTGGATTAAACCTATATTAGCGTATGTTATAGTCGAAAGTCACTCGACCGGCGATTTATGAGAAATCTGCTCCGCAATGTTGAAATGCTTTTAGATACGCTATTTATTCGTGTTCACTGTGTGGGCCTGTCGAAGGGCGACAAAATTATATCAAATGAACCCCTACATCAAATGTAGTTGAATATCTCGTGCATCAATGATCGATATGTTCTTTGCATGTTACATTGTACTGCATGAATCCATCAAAGGAAAACACGGTTTGCGACTGACGACAGAATCTGATCTATCAGGTTGAAGTAATCACGTTATGATTTAACTAATAACAGAATGCGCTGTTCCTCAGAAAATGATAGTTGTTTATCAACTACGAAACCACGGACGTCGTGTGTTCAGTTCAGTTCAGTTGGCACAGGACTGTAAATGGCTGATAACCTAAATCGAGCGTCCAGAATTTCCGTCGGTAAAAAGCTTCAAATGAGCGCCTACCACTGTTACAGTTGATTTATTCTTCTCCGGTATCCTCGTCGTATGCAATGATCCGTCAGGTGTTTTCCAGGCCGTCCATCGGTCCCAGTATTTGTAGCTGCGACTGAGAAAAACGGAAAGAATTTCTTATCACCAAGCCGATAAGAGGTTAGCAACGGAAAATTGGTGCGTATATTTAAATCATGACATTTAAAACGAGGAATTGGATAACACTATTTTTTTCTCGGGCAGCATATTCCAGAAGCTTACCACTCTTTCACTGAAGAAGGGTTGTCTAAGATTCATACGGCTGTGGTTTTACGCGAGTTTCAATGGATATCCTCTAGTTGAAGTGTTGATCGCACGTGAGAACAGGTTTTGACAACCCTCGTCGCCCAATCATTTCAGAAGGTTTTTTAAAGGTTTCTATTAGGTCACGACGTAGACGCCGACACCGAAGGGAGAAGAGACTTAAAGAAATTGGACGTTCTTCGTAGGGTTTCCCAAACATAACTTCAACCATTTTGGTAGCCAGACATTGGACTCTCTCTAGTAGTAATGTGTCTTTTTGGAAGAAAGGGCTCCTGGCTTGCACCTAGTATTCTAAATGCGGCCTGACAATCGCCGTATATAACAGGATAAACACTTACGGCTTTCTGCATGTCAGAACAGATTCAAGCCTAAAGAAATCTACTCTAGCTCTTTGTGCAGCTGAGGCATATTGCGCAGCCCATATGAAGTCCGCTGTTGCGACTATACCTGAATCCTCAACCCTCTGAATATATTTAAAGTCGATTCTACCGTTATTCACAGTTACTGTAATTTTGTCGAATGCTGCAGACAACAGATGATATTTACTACAGTTCAGAGGAAGGTACCAATCCTGACCTTTTACATATCACTCAACAAATCATTTGATCACTTGAACCGGTGAATTTGACATCATGAGCAAATATGTAGCAGGGGCATGGCAACTGCGATGCCAGATCATCGATGGAGATCAGAAAGAGTATTAGGCCTACTACTGAACCTTGTTTGACCCCACTAATAACTGTTTCGAATTCAAAGGTAGTATCGCCTACACGGTCCTGGAAGGATCTATCACGAAGGAAACATGTTATCCAATCGTGTAGCTTACCAAATATGCCTTTGGCCGCGAGCTTTATCCCTAGGAACATGTGACTAACCGAGTCGAATCCCTTACTAAAGTATAAGTGAAAGACCTCTTCCCGTCCGCCTTCATCCAGTTTCTTGGAAACTCTACCTAAAAAGCATAAAGGATTCGAGAGACACGACCTTCTTTTAAGAAAGCCATGTTGAACCGTGCTCAATGGTGAATTGTGCACGAGGTGGCTGTACAACCAATCCCTGATATGTCTCTCCAAGGTTTTTTTATCAAACACTAGTCAAGCTGACCGGTCGGAAATTCTTAACTATGTTTGCGCAACCTCCCTTTGGAATGAGTAGGACAATGGCTTTTTTTCCAATTATCTGGTAGGATTCCTTTGCAGAGCGTTTGTTGTATAACTCATATATAAGCTCTGCTAGTATTTTAGATATTTCCTTTACAATTTTAAGATGCATATTGTTAGGTCCGGAGGATTTATTTCCGTCTACATTCTGTAGGACTCGAGCGACTTCTTCCGTGAAATAATTACTTCGCTTAGAGAGGTACCCGTTTCCGTATTACGAGTTGGGACTGAGTGAATCGCATCACCGCCATTTACTCTATGTAGGTTTTGAAAATAATCCAGCAAAGCTGCTGCCTCGTCGGGGTCAGAATTTTCTTTCTCGCCATAGTCTGATATTAGAGCACCCAAGTTCTCTTTGTCTTACTCTTAGACTAAACATAACTAAAATACTTCTTATGGTTCTTTTTAACAGATTTCGCCAAGTAAGTTTCGTAGCTTCGCTTAAGCCTCCGTTGTAGCTTTACTGTGTTGTTTCTCAAAACCTTATAACACGACCAATTTCTATAGGTTTGTAAGACTGTATATCTCCGCCAGTGTCTGTCGCGCCTAATAATGTTGCGTAGCACCGCAGGAGTCCACCAAGTTGGCTTGTTCTTTAGCCGTACAGGTCGAAAAGGAAAGTAGAGGTCTTGAAGACTTAATAACTCACCATTTACTTTGGATGTCATTGGTTCCAAAGAACAAGTCACACCGTGAAACGGAAATCCATACGGCATTCCAGTCAACTCGAGTTAGATTATGTCTGTATTTGACTAGTGGCTTATGAAAACAGAGAATTGCCTGGAATATTATGGTGACATGGTCACTTTTCCCCAGAGGTGAGTCGTAAAAGAGGTCTTGGATTCATTGTCTTTTAGACAAAAGAAGGTCAAGTGTAGATGGTGAATGTCCATCTGTGTACCTAGTTTTACCACTTATGTGTTGATGAAGCGCACTAGAGTTCAGCCAATCGACATATACCTGAGAAATTCAATCCGAGGTCGTCTGAGTGTCCCAGTCAATACCCGGTAGGTTAAAGTCACCTAATAAATAGACTCGTTGGGCAGTTCGTAGCAACGTGGTAAGAAGTTCCCTAACTTCCTGGTCTTCCTTGTCAGAAATGCCGGGTACCCTGTATAAGCAGCCTAACGCAAAAAAGATCTTACCGTCATTGACGGTTGTCGAGACCCGCTGGATGCCAAAGTTGGCCACTTTGATGCCAGAGACTTGGTATTTAGTACCATGCTGTAGTAGTATTATAACTCCTCCTCCACATCGAAAATCTGATCTATCCGATCTGATGGCCGTATATGTCGAAAGAAGATCAACTGGAATGATGTCTGTATCTTGAAGCCAGGTCTCTGACACACCTAGGATCCTAAATTTACTTTTGAAGGCTTTCTGCATTAATTCCAGCCATTACCTACACACGCTGCAAGCATTTGTGTATATTATGCTAACAACATTTAGATGTACCCCGCCTAATTTCGAAGAAAACTCGGGCGTAGAACCCGAGGTATTACCACGTGTTTTGGTATGTCCAAATGCGGTAACACATTAGTGCTGTATGTAGAATATACGTCGCTGGAAGGTTGTGGTGTAGAGGTTTCTATTGCCGCAGCGTTAAGCGCAGACGAAAAGAGGCTTTCGTTTACTTCATCACAACTTTGCCAATAATCCTCATCTATGTTTTTTACAAGCACTTGAGCATTCTTGATTGAAATATCCGCTGTTGCGTAGTTATTCCATCGGCGTTTCTCAGGGTTTCACTTGAGTTTTGCTACGTTGCTACCAGAACTTTGAAACGCAAAATAATTTGCTGAAGCTGGGCGGCTATCTGGCACCAATCTATAAAAAACATTTGTATTGGTATGTATTTGGTCGCTTTTGGAAAGAAACAAGTCCCGGTATCTCTGGTTTTTAAATTCGACCAAGATTGGCCTTGCTTCATTTCCTTTCTTATACAGACCGATCCTATGGATCCAAACTAACTGGAGATTGGGCTTAATGTCTGCTAAACGCAATGAATTTTGCACGCATTGGCGATCTAAGCTGCGTTGTGATTCAGTTTTCTGTATAAATGGCTCTTGTTCGTTTAGGATCAGAAGATTTCTGGTCCTAGATTTCATACTTTTCTCAGTAAAAGCGCCTTTTTGCAACGCTCGCAATTCACTGCGAATTGAAGCTAATTACGTGTTTATTGTCCCTAAATTAACCAGACGCGGCTGAGTTTCCTTACTTACTGGTGACTGAGGTAGCCTTAGAGCTCGCTGGCTCTTTTTCTTACGCTGACTAACACAATTGTTGTTAGTTTTTTCTCGATTTACTTCAGCTGAATTTCTTTCACCCACCGGCTTATATAAGCTTGGTTTGGGCGATGCAGCAACTTGCACATAATATATCTGGGTTGGTTCATGCAGTGGTGCGAGTAACCGGGAAACTTGCTTACGATAAGCCTTCCTTGCAACTTCTTTGCATTCCATGCAGACCCATTCGAACCATGTATGTGCTGCATACACGGTGTAATGGCCCTTAGATATACCAGAGCACTTTTGGTGTGCCCAGCGCCTGTAAGTACAGCATTCGATTTCTTTGGCTACATGCTTACCACAGCCAGCCTTCAAGCATGGGGAAGTAATATGAGCCATTATGAAGATATATGAAATATAGATATTTGTATTTTAGTAATGATCTTAATATATATTGCAATTTCACGGAATCGCCAAAAATTTGTAATCCGGTAATAGTATTTACCCTGAAATTTCACAGCTCGTGATTAGTGACCTTTATTGAACAGTTGAACTTCAGGCCGTGGAAGGCGACTCGACCTTCTAAATCAGCAGGCAAAAAACGTGCCGAGTTTTCGGGTATTACACCCGAAAGTGACCTGACGTGCGGTTGGGTTTTTTTAGCTCCGATGCTTTTAGATATAACGTTCATGCTTTTCTTCTGATCAGTGATATTTTTCATATTTATATAGGACTTGTGTTTCCTTGTGTGTCGAAATATGGGTTTTTCACTCATCGTTCGTTCATTTAAATCGATTCTGTGTTTTTGCTCTCAAGGAGACTGAAAACTCGCTGCTAAATTTGGGGACAAATTATACATAGAGCTCTTAACTTCACGCTACGCCTGCACAATATCATATCCACCAAACATGGCCCTATCGACTCTCTTGTCGCTTCGGCTGTACGTTTGGTTGCCCCCGTTAAAATGAAGCAATCTTCCAAAGTAATGTGTTGCTCACATCCCTCTCACGAACACATCACTACCATTGGTAACAGTGTCATTCAAGTATAACTTTGTTAAATAATCTACTGTTTGCTAAACTTCAGTCGTCTCTCAATAGAGCTCAATAAAGCGATCGACCGCTTAGCGAATGAGAAGGCCCCTGGTGACGATGGAATTCCACTTGAGCTCATCAAATGCTGTACAGCAGCATTATTACAACCGCTTCATAATTTGCTTCTTCAGTGCTGGCAGGAGGAGTGTGTCCCACTAGAGATGCGAGACACAAAGATTATCACGCTATTCAAGGATAAGGGTGATAGAGGCGACTGCAACAATTACAGAGGAATCTCCCTTCTGAATGTTGTACGCAAATTGTTTGCTAAAGACTTACAGATCTGGCAGCAAGTTTTAGCTGACAGAATTTACTCCGGATCTCAATATGGCTTCCGCAAGGGAAAATCAACCGTTACATGATCTTCTCCCTGAGACAACTTCAAGAAAAGTGTCGAGAACAGCGTATGCCATTATACGCTGTTTTTATTGATTTAACGAAGGCATTCGACTACGTCAGCAGGAAGGGTCTTTTCAAAATGCTCAATTAGATAGGCTGCCCCCCAAGACTGCTAAAGCTCGTTATTTCGTTCCACTAAGGTATGAAGTGCACAGTCCATTTAAACGGTTTCAGCTCAGAAGCCTTTGAAATTCGCCGAGGCGTCAAACAAGGGTGTGTTCTTGTTCCCACGCTGTTCGGCATTATCTTTTCTCTGCTTCTAAAGCACGCTTTCAGGACGAGGACAGAAGGTATTCACCTACGCATGCGAAGTAATGGCAAGCTTTTCAACCTAAACCGGTTGAAAGCACAAACCAAGGCACGAAGTGTGCTAATCCGTGACCTGCTATTTGCCGACGATGCAGCCATTAATGCTCACTCCCAAGAGAACCTCCAGTCTCTAATGGACTGTTTTCGTCGCATGCAAGACCAGCATGAGCAAGACCAAAGTCCTTGGTCAAGGGACTGTACCGCTTCCCATCATAACTGTTGGAAACTGTCAGCTCGAATCAGTATTTCAGTTCACATACCTTGGTTCAACCATTGCGGATAACCTCTCGCTAGACACGGAGATTAATAAGCGGGTTGGCAGAGCAACTGTCATTCTGTCCCATTGGAACTCTCGTGTTTAGGGTAACCGCAAGCTGACTGTGAAGCCAAAGATGATGCTATATAGCCCGTGCGTACTGAATGCTCTACTGTACGACAGTGAAACCTGGACCACCCACGCAAGACACGAACGGAAGCTGAATGATTTCCATCTACGAAGCATCCGACGTATCTTGAACATATCGTGGATGGACAGAGTGACCAATGCTGAATTGCTTTTAAAAGCTGGTTTAGAGTGCATGTTCACTCTATTGCGACAGTGCCACCTGCGCTGGCTTGGTCATGTCTACATAATGGAAAGATCTACTGTATGGTGATTTGCAACTAGGAAGTCGACCATTGGGCAGACCGCACTTGCGATACAAATACGTTTTCAAAAGAGATATGAAAGCTCTTGGCATTGACTCGGCGAGTTAGGAAGAACTTGCACTTGACCGCTCACTTTGAAGGCACTGTGTACAGCGTCGTCTGCAAGCTGGGGAGGAGCAGATACAGCTCTTGGCTGCTGAACGCAGATCACACCGCCGGCGTATAACTGACGCAATACAACCGAGGTCTGACTTTCGTTGCCAGCGCTGCAAGAGAGATTGTTCCTCCCGAATCGGACTGTTTAGTTATTCCAAAAGCTGCTAAACTTGAACATGCACGCGATTGTGATGTACATCCATGGTCGACATTGACCGAAGGAGGCCAGCAACAGTCGTCTCTGAAAACGTGGTTAGTGGTAAGGTCAAATCCGTCACGTATCGCAACTGATCGAAGGGGTGTCACGAAAATGTGACAGATAATTAACCGCAGAGATAATATCGATCACAAATGATGCAAGGATTCAAGGATTCAAAATTTATGGTCAAAAATGTTATAGTTTAAAACACCACAGGATTACGGTATGAATAAAAACATGAAAATTACAATTGTATAAAAGCAATAGAGAATATCAAATGTAAGGCTCACGAATGATGTTCGTTTGCAAGTGCAACTCCGATTCCGCTTTAAAAATAGCCAGGCAATTGAAGTCCACCACATGTTGATGTAGGGAATTCCAAAGAAACATAGAATGTATGGCGAAAAAATGGCGCCGACAATCAATACGGGAAATTGGAACGTAAAGGGCTGAGGTATGTCCGCGTGTCACTTTTCCGTCACACATGTAAAGTAAGTGCTTTAGTGGATGTATTTTAGTAGCCACAATTCTATAAGTCAAAATAATGTCGCGTCGTATCCCCTTTGGGTAAAGTCGAATAGACCCAGACGTCGAAATCTTCCGGAGTACGGGATAAGGTATGTCTGCGTGTCACTTTTCCATCACATACATCAAGCAAGTGTTTTAGTGGATGTCCTTCGGTAGACACAATTCTATAGGTCAGAATAATATCGCGTCGTATCCTCCTTTGGGTAAAGTCACATAGACCCAGACGTCGCAGTCTTTCGATATACGGAACATTGCGAAGTCCCATGACTAACTTTGTTGCTCTATGATAGATTTTATCGAAGAGAGCAATATCTTTTCGCAGCCAAGGAGCCCATAGCTCTACCACATACTCCATCGTAGGACGAATGTAGACATTCATTATCCTTGGTAACATTACCAGAGAGAATCTTTCAAATATTCTTCGAAGGATACCTAACAATCTGTTGCCCCGTCGATATATATTCTGGCAGTGCACTGTGCTCTTCTGGTTTCCGCTAATCCATACTTCAAGATCTTCTTCTAACGAGCTCCATGCTAGGTTTTCAGTTACCAATTGATATGTCCAATGAACATTCTTGAGAAGATGGAGCATCTTACATTTCTGTATGTTGAATGACATGTCATTCATGGCCGCCCAATTAGATTTGCTGTCCAAATCCATTTGAAGTTTCTCACAATCATCTGCAGAACTAATTGGCGTCCAAATTTTCATATCATCCGCGAACATGACTATTTTGGACGATATGACGTGGGGGGCGGGTAAATCATTTATGTACAACAGAAAAAGGAGCGGGTCTAGCACAGATCTTTGTGGGACTCCACTGAGGGTTTAAAACGTTTGAGATAGCAATCCGTTCACTTTAACTCGGGCGTCGCGATCTCACAGATAGTCGCATAACCATGAGAGGAATGGTTTACATATTCCTAAACCTAATCAGTTTTTGTATAAGCAAATCATGATTAACTCTGTCTAAAGCTTTCGAAATGTCTAGGTAACAGACGTGGATGCAAGAACTTCTATCCAACTTCTTCGTCCAGTCGTCTTACGCTATGAGAAGATTTGTGAGACAAGATCTGTGAGATCGAAATCCATGCTGCGCTAGCGAAAACAAATTATGCGATTCAAAGTGTGCAACCATTATTTTCGAGACTATACGTTCCATGAAAAGTGTGACGGAACGATAATTTTCAGCGTCTGCTCGGCAGCCGACTTTGAAGATAGGTGTTATTACGCCGGACGTCCAATCTATTGGTACCACTACCTTGAGCAACGAATAAATAAACAGGCTGGAGAGCGGTACACAAAGCTAACGATGACAGAACCTGAGCACATCCGGTGCGATACCATCCGCTCCTGAGGATTTTCTTACCTTTAGTTTCATCAAATTTCTTGCGACAATCACTGGATTTATTGAAATATCGCACAATGTTTCGATTCCTGTTTCGATTGAATACTCAGAACGTTCCACTAAAACCTATGGCACGAACACTTAAGAATAGTAAATTGCCAGAGCATTTGCGGTTTCCAACGCTTTTTCAGTGAGTTTTTCACCATTTTGGATCAATTCTGCATCAATTGGTGCGCTTCCTTTTCCTCTGTAATAAGTGCATTCCTTGCGTATGCTACGTCTGTAAACACTGTCGAAGAGAACCAAACGAGTGTTTGCCTGCATCAAAAAGTGTCCAGCAGCGCAGCGTGGATGATAGCATGGTGATACTAGACATCAGCCTACAAACATTAAAAGCATCATTTGAAACACTTGTTACAGCCCAACATTCCTGGTTTACCGGTTCTTCTCCTGAAAAATCGGAAAATATAGTTTGTAATGCCAACCAGATAAAATATATGTATCTGCAGATCATTCCTTCCGAACGCTCGATTTTTATAATTCTGCTGACGTGTCTTGCAGAGCGCTCTCCTCATCCAGACTCCACATTTATAAAACCGATTGTCAATTTCCTGTCGGATGTATACTCTTCTGACATTAAAATGTTAACATAGACCAAGCCATCCGCTCATCTGAATGTTCAGCTGAATCTATCGGATTCAAATACGAAAGTTACAGCGCAAATACTCGCAAAAGGTTTAGTGTAATCTGAACCCACTTCCAGGTATCCAGGGAGAAACTTTTTCGAATAAACAGACACGACCTAGAACAATGGTGCACATTCTGTACAAAGCTCCCCACATTTTGGTGGAGCACGTCTAATAAAAATAACACTAAACAGTAAAAAGGATATGGAAACTGTTCTTTCAAATTCGTACGTGCTACGTGAGTTTCCTGAGTGTAATACACGAAACTAATCCGATATAGCCTGGTAGGAGAGAAAGGAAGTCTCGATGTTCGTAAGAGGATAACGAGCACAGTCTAATACTTCGAGGCGTTTTAGAGGCTGTCATTACGATGAAAACAACACGACTGCAAACAATGTCTTTACATCGGGATAGCAGGGCGGAAGTGTGTCGTTTCAAGTAACCTCAGGATACACCTGTCATCCAAATACATATGTAACGGACTAAATCGTTTGAAACTCACCTTCCTAACAAGTGCTATGACAGACTCGTTAGAGAACTTGACGAAACACCGGAAAAATTTTCTGTGTCGTCAGAATAAGCCGTTGAGAAACACAAGCTGGAGCATGCGTGCACGGATATAAAACCCAAACACCGAAGCGGTCCAAATAACCACAAAGATCCAACTCGCAAAGGGTCGGACCAATAGACGGCATTCTTTCATAATCGTTACATACCAAAACCAGCGCTAATTGTGCATATATTAATGGGCAGTGTTTTTGGAACAAAATGCTCTTCGCCATAGTTTACTGAAATCCCTTAGTGGTTCCTTCCTACACACACACCTGGAAAACAAATGAAACGAACATATATTTTCGATCGACATTTCCACTCTCCATGTCACATTTAAAATTACTTTCGCTCCTCCTTTGAAGCACATGGACGTAAACATTGAAGTACGATTTGTTTCATTTCTATAGGTATATACTATTGTATTGTACAGATATTTACTTTTTCAATATAAAACTTGAATCTGTTTTCTACCTCACAAGAATTTTTTTCTCTGTTGGTGCACGTCAATCGACGGAACAAGCCAGAGGAGTAAACCTGTGCGATGCGATGGCGATTAGAATCCAGGACCGTGCCTGGAAATCTCACAACGCTTCTCAGACACAACGGTAATGGACCGAGTATAAAATTAGCAGGAATAAAGCGGTGGAAATTCAATGCTAGGTGAAATGTGATTTTGAATCACGGTTGGCACGCAAGATGAAGCAATGTCTGGAGCGTTTCTACAGTTAAAAATCCAAACGCAGAAGGCGCGATTGGATTGACAACTTTCAGCAGGATAGTAGGCACAAAATATTTTCACATTTAGAAAAGGTTTCAGCATTTCTCATACATTTCCAGTCTTTTCAATGGCTAGATCGACAATACATCCGCTTACATGACAGTAATCATACGCTCGGATAGCGTTACTCCATTCAAGGAGTTATCTGTCACTAAGCATGAGGTTAAACTTGCTTTTGCAACAACTAACTTACATATATCTGCTAGACACGAAACCATTCACCGCAAATCATAAAGAATTCAGCGCTAATATTAGCAGATCCTTTTGTCGTTTTTTAACGCTTCCTTGCGGCATGAATTAATCCCGTGTATTTGGAAGCTGGTTGATGTGATTCAATTACATAAGTTTGCTAGTCTGTTCTCAGTTTGTAACTACAGACCTGTAAGTATCGTTAGCATCATTTGTATAATCATGATTGTTCGTAGCTGAACTCTGCTCAGCATGTCTAGTTTAAAGAAACTCGTGACTTACAAACCTCTTCTGTTTTCTGAATGTTGTCACCAAGATGCTGGATAAATGCCAGCAGGTTGAAGTTTTTTACTAGGAAATTTGTCAGGCCTTTGATTCTGTAAACCACAGATTGCTTGCGAGCAAACTTGTTAAATGGATATCCATTGTCTCTAAGGAACTGGATAATAAGCTTCCAAATCAATAGATGCTATCGCGTTAGGACAGGTAGTATGTATTCCTTGATAGTAACAGTTGCAAGTGGTGTCCCATAGGGTTAAGTCCTAGGACCGCTACATTTCATATTTCAACAATGACTTGACAGCGTTGTTAAGTGTTCACCGTTATTTTCGCTGATGATGTTATTGGATGATTTGAATGAACGGGATCTTCTCAGGATATCGAAAAAATCATTATGTGGTCTGTTACATGGGATCTACCAGTAAACTTCTCTAAAAGCTATCTCTTGCCTAAATTCGTTGAGAAGCCATAGGTTGTTTGACCAGATGGTATACATGAGATAAATAGGGGGCGGAATTTCGTGACTTAGGTATAGAGGATTAAGCGGACTTTAAGTGGGCTGATCAATGTGCAGCTGCTGCACAATGTGCTAGGAGCAAGAGTTTATGCCTTTGATCGGTTTTATCAGGCAGGTCACCGAAGGCTTTCATATTATTATACAAAGTAGACGTCTGACCACATCTGGAGTATTGCGTTTCCTGCTTGGTCACCTTATTTGGAAAAATATATTGCCAATTTTGAACGTGTTCAGCGCCTATCTACTCGGATGACTGAAGGGCAATCATGTAGGTCGTATGAGGAACGATTGCTAGTTAGAAACTCTTCTCACTGAAAAGAAGGCAGCTAGTGGGTATCTGATTGAAAACTTCAAAATCATGACAGGTTTCTGTTCTGTTCATCCAAGTGAACTGTATGCTCTCGCACCAAATGTCGGTACACGAGGCGAAGCATTAAAACTGGTCAAGTGACAGGTCAGTTATAATGTTCGCAATTGCTTCTTCAGTGAAAAGGTTGTAATTACTGGCCCGTCCACTTCTGAGGGGGCTTTGAAGAAGGGACTTGTCTGTGTGTGGCTTTTATATTTTATTATTTTTATCCATAATCGAATTGGGGGTATGAATTTCATGTTATCTCTGGAACGCACTAATGCTTCTTCTCATTTATTGATGAGAGGAGATTTTTTCTGTATTCCATGGTACTTTCATACCAGAAGAAATTCATCCGCGATTTTCGATGACATTTGCGCAGAATGAGCTCTGAAATATACCTGGTAGCAAACAAAATAACGCCAGCCGTACTAAAATCCTGTGACCAGCAGTTTTGTACACTTTTGAGAGAATTGTTTAAACAAATCACAATATGGTTTGCACAATTTACTGTCGCTAAACTTTAGGATTACTGTTGTGATTCCGTCAGCTCCCGAGGACTTGTTGATATTCAACCTACGTAGTTGGCGCCCCACCATTTCATAATTGATACAACAAGTGTTGGCAATTCGAATGGTAGTAATACATCATTTGGGGTTGAGAACTCGTTAATAAAAACTGGCATGTAATCGAAATTCAAACTAAATGGCCGCTCAAACCTAGCGGGCAATCGTATGTAATATTTTCGACGGAATGTTTTTCAGTTTTCAAGATCAGATCTAGCATTGAACGCATATTTGTCCCTATGTATCTTGTATTGCTTCTAACATGATTATAAAAGAAAATTTCTTCAAGTAGCTTCTAGAAGATGGCAGCAGTGGATGTCCGAGAAATTTTCTTAGCCTTTATTAGGTTAGACAGATTAAAGTCTTCCATGATCAAGATACTGGTGTGATATCTCGAGGCGATCAGGAGTAGCTTCTCGAGTAGATTCTTATTATACAGATTCTGGGCTGCTGGTGGATGATAAATTACACCGATTATGCCATGTGCGCCTGTAGTCATTGTCAACAATCACCATAGCGCGTCCTGAAGCACCAACTCGGAATCCGTGTGTTCTCTTCATTTGAGTCTCTGATCATAACAGAGTGCCACACCTCCTGCACGTGATGCATGGTCTCGGCGGAGCAGCAACATGCCAGCAATATCTAAAATCAAAATCGTGGATTTTTGGGTTAAACAAAATTTCGGTTTTAATGGCATTAAATGAGGTCGGTTTCTCAACACATAGCGACAAGTTCAGCAATTGTTAATCAAGAATTGGGCATTGTATAGATGCACCGAAGAAACCAGTTCTGTAAGCAAAGATGGATGGCGTCGTGTGAGGAATAATTGAGACAAAGCATTGTCGCGTCGACGCCGGAAGAGTCGGCACTTCTCTGTTTTTGACGAGTTCAGTAGTACATCGATCATATCGGTCTTTCCAGGTTGAGAGTCGCAAATTGAATTATCGTTTTAACAAAAATAGATTGCTCCATCTGGCTTCAGTCCACATTCGGGAGTAATTTTTGGTGATTTTGCGCTCGATTTCTGATTTTTTGTCCCAT
>JACCGJ010002021.1:38487-56831 GCA_013407085.1 Atriophallophorus winterbourni | reverse complement strand
TTGGCCTCCGTCGGTCGATGTCGACCATGGATGTACATCACATCGCGTGAATTTCATGTTTTGCAACTTTTTGAATGACTAAACAGTCCGATTCGGGAGGAACAGTCTCTCCCGCAGCGCTTGCAACGATAGTCAGAACTCTGTTGTATTGCATCAGTTGCACGCCGGCGGCGTGATCTGCGTTCAGCAGCCAGGAGCTGTATTTGCTCCTCCCCGGCTTGCAGTCGACGCTTTACACAATGCCTCCAAAGTGAGCGTTCAAGAGCAAGTTCTTCCCAGCTTGCGGGAACAATGTCAAGAGCTTTCATATCTCTTTTGCAAACATCTTTGTACCGCAAGTGCGGTCTGCCCAAGGGTCGACTTCCTAATTGCAACTCACCGTAGAGTAGATCTTTCGGAATACGACCATTTTCCATTCTATAGACATGACCAAGCCACCGCAGGCGGCGCTGACGTAGCTAGGTGACCGGCTCCTGATAGACCAGCTTTTTTAAAGCACTTCGAGCGTTTCGTCATTCTGTGCCATCCACGATAGTTTCACGTACGACGGATGCTTCGTAGATGGAAAGCATTCAGCTTCCGTCGTGTCTTGCGTGGGTGGTCCAGGTTTCACTGCCGTATAGTAAGGCATTTAGTACGCACGCGCTGTATACCATCATCTTTGTCTTTACAGTCAGCTTGCGGTTACCCCAAACACGAGAGTTCAATCGGGACAAAGTGACAGCTGCACCGCCAATCCGTTTATCAATCTCCGTGTCTAGCGAGAGCTTATCCGCAATGGTTGAACCAAGATATGTGAAATGATGTACTGGTTCGAGCTGACAGTTTCCAACAGTGATGATTGGTGGCGATACAGTCCCTTGACCAAGGTCTTTGGTCTTGCTCATGCTGATTTTTAGACCAAAGTCTTTGTATGCGGACAAAAAACAGTCCATTAGCGACTGTTGAAGTTGTCTCAAGGAGAAGATCATGTCAACGGTTGATCTTCCCTTGCGGAAGCCACATTGAGATTCGGAGTAATTTCTATCAGCTAAAACTTGCAGCCGGATCTGTAAGACTTTAGCAAACAATTTGCCTACAACATTCAGAAGGGAGATTCCTCTGTAATTGTTGCAGTCGCCTTTAGAAAGTACCAAAAGCTTAACTGTCATACAAACATGACATATTAAAAATCCTAGAAAGATGGAAATAGTTGGTACTTAAAAAGCTACTAAATCTTCAGAAGATTCGCCATAGACACTGTGAGACGAGGTGACAACACTTCGAATCAAACATGCCTTCACCCAAAAGTCGTGAATGGGTAGATCGAGATCAAAATGAGAGCTTCCTTTCTGGAATTATCTCGGTGAAGTTCAAAACGAATGCCGCTAAAAACAACATTTTGACAAGCGGTCAATGCAAACTGGATAATAATGATGAATAACACGACATGGAGATAGGGAGAGATGTAAGTTGCGGAAGGCGATTCAGTAGTGTTAATCGCTTACCGAAAGGAATCACCAGTTTCATCGTTCCTATTTTTCTCCATTAATTTCTTATTTTTCCATAAAACCGTCAAACTTTTTCGAAACCACATGGAATCAAATCGGCGTGAACATTTCGGTTGCAAATAGGACGAGTGTCTAGGGTCTTTCGCATTGGTTCGAACTCCGTTGCAAGGGATGATTACAGAAGACGAATCAGGAGTGTGGTTGGCCGACAATTTGTGTGAAGGAATTTTACGTTGGACCTCTTTAGCCGCTGCAACGACGGCGCTAGCATTCACGTACGGAGGTGAAAATGCACCGCTTGTTGAGCAGGAATCAACAGACGTAGACTCATCCCCAATCACGGAGGATTCATCCAAGCAATGGGATTCTGCTGCGAAATTGTTGGGTTGAAAACGTGATATCAGAGAACTATTTTCGGTGGATTCAAACAAACGATATTGAATTACAAGGAGAACCATAGAAGACATTAGAAGTTATTTGTCATGCACTTCATTATCTACCTTTAATCACTGGGCGAACTGGCCCACAGACTAAAATATACAAGCGAGGTGTGTTGATTCACAAATTCGTTTAATAATGGATAGCTTATTTACGTACGCAGTGTATTTTCTGCTTGCAAATTAAGTGGTGGACCTGAACAAAAAAACATAAGACACCACGTGATTTAAATGTTTCTGGTGTCAAAGAATGTGAATGAGAGGTAGATGAATGATTCTCAATAACGTCGGACAGGCAACCGTGACAATGTGTCGAATGCTAATGACACTGATTTAAACTAGTTGAATCTTAAGCCACTTTTGGATAAGGTTGGTACGACTGACCTGCTCAAGGGGAGGGGGGGGGTCAAGACATATACCCAAACACATGTAGATAGGGTTGAACCTATGTTCATGAACAAAGATCCTCATTTGTAGGTGCGTGGTGGGGTATGTGAGATAGAAATGCATGAAAATGACGACCTTTTCTGATGACCATGCGATTGACACTGCTTTCATTTTTCAAAACAATTGTATTGCAATTGCCTCAGATTAATATCTGATATCAACTAAACGTTCATGTGAATCTTATCAGAAAGCGTCACATTTTGCAGCATGCACAGAACATTTAGAAACTAACAGCAGAAAGGAAAGTATTGCAATTTTCCGTTCGCTTTCTGGTGGCGGTCGGTATCATTGTCGAAGCCCCTATGGGCAAAGTTACTGCCAAATCGTACAGTTATGCATCAGACAGAAAACATTTTAGATACGGAAATATGGCATAGTAAAGAAAGACAGAGAACAATATAAGAGACAATCGCGGTCACGCAATCGTGAAGTATATAGTCCAGTATGCATAGAAAAAGCGTTTCAATTAATCAAATGGTGATCACTCTGATATCCGTTAAGGCCTAGGCAACCTGACAGTATATTAGCTCACGAGTAGTCTATTGTTGTGCGACAATTTTCCTGGATCAGGTTTGTGAGTAAATAAAAACATACTTAGAATATAGAAACTGCTTTTCAAATCGCGTTTACAATAAACAAAGGGGAGAATTCGAAGCATTTTAAATCATCGGGAAAGATGAAAGAGCAGAAATCAAAAATGTTCCACCATCGTAGTCGTCGAATAACAGCTCATATTTATTAGGAAGCCAAGATCTTCATAATTCTAAAACAATATCATCAATTGAAATGATTGCTTATTCGCACATCGTTATATTATACTACATCCAACATTCATTTAAAAACAAAAGCGGGAAGTAACAATAAATACGATTTGAAATGTAATAAAAATCAGTTTCGATGAATGACACCCGACATTTTATAACAAACGAGCTCAGCACTCTAAGATGAGAGAAAAGATGGTCGTAGTTTCAACCATAAAAGCCATTACTTACGATGTGTTTTTTCCCACGTAGCATATGAATGGTGTGACTGAAGCGAAACTTTGAATTTTTGACGCATTTCTTCCACGACGAGATCGAGAAATTCAAGCTCATAGTTTAGACTGTTGGGCGCGTTTTTATCATTACAATGCCGATTCAATATTCGCAAAGCTTCTGAAGAAAAACGTGATCCCGTTGATGAACAAAGTTTTTCCCAATGACCCCTGGTACTCATAGGTAACAGTAGGAAAAACGAGATTCAAGACGATAATTCACCGGAAGTTGAAAAAGATATAAGAATCACATTTTAGCGCCAAGGGGAGAAATTAAGAGTGTCAGCGATATGAACATAGACTGCAGCATGAATCTGAAAACGATAAAATAGTTTATGTATGATAAAAGAGCAAAATATAAGTAGAAATACAAAAATAAACAGAATGAAATGAAACAGCGGTTTTAAATGCAGCAGGCCGTATTAAAGATAGTAAGTACTCGAGATCGATTGATTATAAAACCTCGTTAAGGAGGGAAAAGTAGATATGATCTGTGTAGATATGAATGGTGTATATTGTCGTAAAGCCTCCTAACGGACCAAAACTAATGGAAACACCATCAGTAGTACCTCGTAGCCTTAATTTAGACTTCTCATGCACAAGAACGCTGAAGTTCACCACTTGGGGAATCCAAAATCAGATAAGCTAGATGACAACTTCAACACTTGAATCTACATTGCATATGTCTCGGATGCTTTAAGCTAATTGATTACAGTTCGCGCGTGTCAAAGACGCAAGTTCTTGAACATATTCGAGTCCCTCATTTTTTATAACTAATAACAGCTGTATGGCAGTCGAGAATGAATACAATATTTATTACCGTCCTTCATTGCATGGGTGTACAGTACTTGATACCGCAGAGGTATATATGAATGATGTATAAATTAACACACCTGATCCCGGTAAAGTGCCGTATAGTCATAGACTGCACGTGGGCTGATATACTGTCGGGTTGCCCAGATTAGACAGATGTAAAAAAATAAAAGTGGTACCGAGACTTTAGTGTGTTTCCGCATGCAGCTCGGTAAAGATAGCAAATCAATTTAGCGCGGTGTAAGCTGTATAACACAAAGGTACTGCACAATTGAATATCCAAGCGGATTTAGTTTCGTACTAAATAGATTTCCACCTTCAATGAGATGCGTACGTAAAATTATGCGCTATCGCTGCAAATATCTCTGTCTCGTGAATGCTCAATCTTGTGTAGCCACAGATAATCTAAACCTGTATGTAAGCTATACCTGTACAGAAATTCAATTGTCTCTATTCGTAGTTCCATACCTACTGTACTTCATATTGATTATCATATAATTTTTTATAATGGTGATGGAAGTTAGACGGAGAGAATACGGTATACGACGCAAGTGAACGGATACGATGAGAAGAGTCTAGAAATTTGAAAGAAAGAGCAGGCTAAATATAACTGGGAAGGCATTTCAGAGAGAACATCATGCAGTGCAAATGAAGCAAAAGCAAATGCTTAACCATTTATGTAATTATTTGTATGTGAAATTACATTTGTGTACCCAGACGTTACGCCGTGTTTTAGGTGTAATCGGTGATCAGCTGCATATCAGAAAACTCAAGATATTCATTGTCAGGTATATCATAAGGCATAGGTAGCCAGGCAGTATAAATAAATCCTTTTTCTTGCAAACATTATTGCACAAAAACTGAAGCATCCGTAGCAAAAGTGAAATCGTAGCAGCTAATACAGAGTTTTATTGTAACGTTTCAAAACCAATAGAACTGGAAATTATTAAACATATTCAAAGAAGACTACATGATGTCAACAGTATTTCAATTTCATTGAATTGATGATTATTTCTTATTAATACCGGAGAAACGAAATCGTTCGGCATTCAGAGGATTTCGGTCAAACAGCATCGTGTAATGACCGCATACAAATTACATACTTGCCTAAATTTGGCCATTTCTTCTCCAGCATGTGGAGATTTATCAATGCAACCATTGTTTCATTATTTATTTAGAATGCTTTTACAACCAGGAAACAGGCAGAATCACGCTGGACGGAGTGAGCCGTGGGCATATACAACGAAACCTTTATCTCGTTTCTACTAATAAAAAGTGTGTTTGATGGTGATTTCAAATAATTATCTAGAATCATAATAAAATGAAAAATTACTTATATTTACTTACGTACAGAATTTTTTTGTGTTTTTTCACGAGTAAGCTCAACCTTTAATAGAAAATCACAACGTCAGGCATGATATTAATAAACATTTGAGCAGACAATTAACAGAACGTCAATCCCGAATAACTAAACTAAGAGAACAGAAATGATTAAAAACAATCTCTTGTATGATGGAAGAAAGGATGATTTGTTGTTGGAAAAATCGATAAATTCTGACGAAAAATTGACTGAAATCATTAGAAAGTGTAGAAACGGTGTAATAATGCTCAAATTTCAAGTCGTAATGCAAACGCCGAATACTGAGCGACATGAGGTTTAGGAGTTGAACTCTCTTCACATAAGAAATTGATTTAATTCTTATACTCTTTTTGTCGTCCGCCGTACTTTTGCCAGCTGGTCACGTTCTCCCTTAGTTTGTGGAAAGGTTGCTGGCAAACCGTATTCCAAAACTGGTCTCACGTATGTGGAAGAAAAGAATGCGGAACATATGTGATATATTCGCCGAGAACAACTAACTAATAGCCCACCATGCGCGATTTGCGGCAGCTGCTTTTCAGTTCGTATCCTCCTTGGATTTAAGCGACCGTGACATAATTGTACCCAGGTCACGTTCAGTATCAACCCATTTCAGTTGATGATCCCCGAGGAAATATGCAACTTCAGGCGTGCTTGGTTCCAAAAGCAATAGTGCGCATTTCTGTCGGTCTACAGGAAGCTGCAATTTTACCGTCCAATCAAGCAATTTGTCCAATTCGTTCTGGAAAACTGTATTCTCAGCAGAAGAGCTTATTGTACCTTAAACTTTCAGATCATCAGCAAAAAGTAGAAAATTCAGATTTAATGGGTCAGGGAGGTCATTGACATATACTTTGAAAAGTAATGGGCTGCGAACAGATCCCTGCGGAATCCCGGAACTTGTACGTGTAGTCCGCGACTTAACTCCTTTAACCTCGACCGATGTATAACGGTCAGAAAGGAAGTCTTCAATTCAATTTAGAACAGGTCTCTTAACACCAAGAGCACGGAGCTTGAGCAATAGACGTTTTAATGGGACACGGTCAAAAGCCTTATTGAAGTCAATGAAGGCAGTGACTACCAGTTCAAGTTCAACACGCCAGTGCTCGCAAGCAGTAATGAAATTGGATGCGCATGATCGTCTTTGCGTAAAACCATGCTAAGGAGATATTAGATGGCTGGTTGTAAAGAGAAACTCTTCTATCTGTTTTTCAGCTGTCGATCCAGAGTTTTCCCAACAATCGAAGTGTGGGTAACCGATCGGTATGTATGTTTGAAATCACAAGCCTGATCCAGGCAAAGTGCAGCACAGTCAAAGACTGCACGTTGGCTAAGATACTGTCAGGTTGCCCAGACCTAGACAGATATGAAAAAGGAAAATATCAATGGCAGTGAGATGCCAGCGTGTTTCCGCATGCAGCTCACTACCAGTGGCAGATTAATTTAGCACGGTGTTGGCTGCACAGCACAAAAACCGATCGGTAGTTAGCCGGATCACTGGCTTCACCACTATTATACATTTGTTTGAC
Organism: Atriophallophorus winterbourni; assembly: GCA_013407085.1. Classification (NCBI taxonomy): domain Eukaryota; kingdom Metazoa; phylum Platyhelminthes; class Trematoda; order Plagiorchiida; family Microphallidae; genus Atriophallophorus; species Atriophallophorus winterbourni. Next base: position 49,725 of record JACCGJ010002021.1, on the reverse strand, counting down.
AATGCTGTAATTCCGATTTCGAGGTAACCTACCACACACCAAATTAAAGATTAGCGCTAGTGGTTTGTGTATGATACCCGCCAATATATTTAAAAGTATTGGGCGTATTCCATCCGGACCAAGTGCTGCGTACATCGAGTCGTTCAAGTAAACACTGCACCGCTTCTGGCGAGATCAAAATATCCGGCATTTCGGCGCTGCTATCATGAAGCAGTGGAATTGGAAACGTCTTCTCTGTGTAAACGAAACTGTACTGAGCGGCGAGAATCGCTTTAAGTTTATTTTCATATTCAGTCGAACATCTCATAGATCTGAAGCAATGTAATCGTTGAGAAGCATTAGTTCTAGGTCTAAGCTACACAAACAAGCGTTTCAGCACCGAATTGACATCGTCGACCAAACGAGTTTCATAATTCTTTTTCTCTCTGTTTAGGTAGGTGCACTTGTTGCGGATAACTTTGTAGGTTTCATATCCATGCTTGTGCTAAACGCACTTCATTAAAAGGGAAAATCTAGAAGGCTTATTTAAGAAGCCGTTATTACTTAATGGTCTATCGCCTCGTGCTAATGATACAAACTTCCGATTAACGCCACAGAGATTATTAATCTCTGGGGCGTTAATAGGAAGATTTCCTAGCTGTACGCTTTTAATGAAAATTTATCGCAATCATTCATTCTATCTGTGGTTTTAAGACAGTCGTACACGTTTGATTAGGAATTTGAATTCAAGTTCAAGTTGCACATGGCTGAAGGTGGCTAAAAGCCAATCACACGCCCAGATTTCCTTCAACCGTATGCGGTTGAGCACCCGGCTCTTCGATATTGTGTATACAGTTCGTACGTTTCACACGTTCTTGTTTCCGGATATCTGAAAAGTAAACTGGGGGTTCTCTTCACCAGCGAGGTGAGAGGTAATCTATTCGGGAAACAATGCAATAATATGCGTGAACAATGTATGATTTATGAAATCACTAGCCTAGTCGAGTCAATAGTAAATAGTGTATTGTGGACAAAAGGCTACAAGCTTAATGGAATAACCACAGGATAGTTAGTACATTGGATCTGAAGAAGTTTCAGCAGTTCAGCAAAGTGGTCGAAGGGAAATGTGATCCATATTTGCTGGGACGGGAAACGCTGTGGAAAGAGGGAACGATATGGTGCAGTATCACAAAGAATATAAGCGTGAAAAAAGCATAATGAAGAATTGTGTATCGTCGGATAAAAATGGAGGTCAAGGCGTTTGTTAAAAATAATTAAGGATGGAGCAGAAATAACCGAAAGGTGTAGTGCGTTCCAAGCACGAGGAATTCGGACGGCAAAGTAGTATTTGCGGTAGTCCAATCTACTGTACAGATGTGCCAACTTCAAGTAATGACCACGATTTGCTGAGTATGGGGTCATTTTAAGCATACCCTTACATGGGTGAGTTTCTTCGTCAATATCCGATACGCAAGGATCAGATCGCCTCGGATACGACGATAGTTTGTAGAGAATAATTGTAAAGTTGTAAGACGTTCCTCGTAGCTGACGAAGCTAAGCCACTTGACAAGCTTTGTAGATCGTCTCTGCGGTTGTTCTAGGGCGTGCTGGTCACGTTTCAACGATGGGTTCCAGACGGAGACAGCATACTTCAAGTGTGGCCTGAAGTACGCCTGAAGAAGAAACGGAAAGAGACGTGGATCGATTGTTCCGAACGCACGTTCTAAAAGCCCAACGTTTTTATTTGCCACGGTTGAAGCTTAACTACACTGAGAAGAGCATCCCAAGTCATTTTGTATAATCACTCCAAGATCTTTTTCTTGCATCGTGACAGCGAGCATCTTGCCATCCAGATTATAGCCAGGGTCGTCAGGAAGACGAATGCATGGCATTTGTCAGTGTTGAATGGTAAGCGATTGATAGAAGACCATGTGTGTAATGAATCCAGGTCGAATTGAAGTTTCCTTGTATCACTGAGTGAGTTGATGACCCGCCAAATCTTGATATCATTCGCGCAAAGGAGAAATGGTGATTCGACGTACCCACCAATGTCGTTGATAAATATCAAAAATAGACGCGGGCCAAGAACGGACCCCTGAAGTACTCTACACTGAATTGGGAATGGCTCTGAAAGGGTCTGTCTAACACGCACCCGAAGGTTTCGCGAACGTAGGAATGCAGCAAACTAGGACAGCAACACGGGTGGAATACCTAATGTTCGCAGCTTGTTGAGAAATATCGCATGGTCAACTCGGTCAAATGCATTAGAGAAATAAAAGTAAATACAATTATACAATATAATTACAATACAATTATATTTAGAGCAGAAAGAGTACAAAAGTTTCATTTAAGCTCTTTCTCGAACCGGCATAACTACCAACGCCTCGGGTATCCTGGGAGGTGGATTCGTTTCTCAAAGCAGTCGTCTTTGGCGAACCAGAGAAATTGATCGGTGCTGTTCTTGAACAGAGATAGACTTGGCGCTTCAAGAACCTTGGCCGGAAGTGAGTTCCAAGTGCCGACAAGACGTTGTGAAAATCTGTACCAGTGCGACAGACGATTCGTCCGGTGGACGAGCAACCGAAATTTGTGGCCTTTTGTGCGATGGTCAGAGATAACTACAAAAAGCGATCTGAGGCCAGGAAGCTCGTTCCGGCAAACAATCCGATAGAGGATTATCATGTCACCACGAACCCTGCGGTAGGCTAGTGAGAAAATATTCAATTTCAGACATCGCTCTGCGTATGGTAGCTTGCAGATACTGGTGCAGAATCTCGTCGCAAGTCGTTGAACTTTTTCTAGAAGTCGCTCTTCGGCTGCGGTGCAGGGAAACGCCGCTACAACACCGTATTCTAGGAGTGGTCGAACGTAAGTGCTAAAAAGTATTTTTGTCATAGGAATAGACCAATCAGCAAACGTTCTTCTTAGGGCCCATATGCATCACAAGGCCTTTGATCGTGCTTGAGCAGTGTTTGCTGCAGTCTTCAAGCTGGAAGTCACAATCGTGCCTAGATCTCTGGTCTCCGTCCACACCCTAACCTTCGCCAGCAGCTTTAGTCCAGTAGTCTCTGGCTAAAATCAAATTAGTGGTACAGGAATGCCCTTTACGAAATCCATGTTGTTCTGCAGCGATGAAATAGGAACTATTCACAAAAGCCATAATTTCATCGGCAACAATGGCTTCCATCACCTTGGATAACACTGGGAGAAAGGTGACTGGACGGTAATTGGCAGGATCACTACGGCTTCCACCCTTGAAAATGGGAGTGATGATACCTTCCTTCCAACCAGTAGGGACTTCAGAGTTATCCATCAATAAATGTGGTTTTGTTTTGTATGTGTTTGTACCACCGAAGCGAGTACAAAGTGAAGCATTCATAAATTGCATATGGGCTAATATGCTGTCAGATTGCCCAGGCCTAGAGATATATGATATATAAAAATCTTACAATACGTTTTTTGTTTTTTAAGCTTTTTTATTATGATAATGATTTAAAGCAAAATAAATGAAAAACATTTAATGTTGCGCGTTCGAACGGCCTTCGGCAAGTTCACGTTAACAGTGAAGTTCAAGTTCGCGGCTCACAGTTTAGAAGGGCATACCCTCTCGCCATAGATGGGGAAGTATTCACTTGAATGATAACAAGATTCAAGAACTTGTAGTCACAAAAAGCACATAGTTTCACAACTACCATATAATAGTCCATATTCGTCATGAAAATGGAATAAAAATTAATATCAAGTGTAGTCAGTTCAGTTGGCACATGACTGTAGATGGCTGATAAATCAATCGAGCGTCCAGAATTTCTGTCAGTGGAAATCTTTAAACAGACAATGAAGTTGCCATTGAAGGTATGTCTCTACTTCGTCGCGATCGCCTGACTCGAGGAGTTGGTTTTTGCGCTTTGCCACATTCCGAGACCGCTCTGCCAAGAGATCACTGATCACGACACATTATGGTGTTCGCTGAATGTAACAGCAGCGGAAAATGCATAGTAGGTGTGATTTACGTTCGTCCTCAGCGACGAAGCCTACAAATCAGCATTACTTGCAAATATACGCTTAGCGGCTAACAGATACCGCGGCAAAATTCTTCTGATCGGAGACATTAATCTGCCGAACTTTAAGGGAAATTCAAATCATCCAGAAAATTCCTCAAATGCTTCATATCAACAGTTGCTGGAAGAAATTCCACTCCACAACCATATTTTTAACAATACCCGATTTCGTGGTACTGATACGCCGTCTTTCTTGGACCTGATACTGACAAATGAAGAGCACGTGATTGAAAGTCTCACTTATGAAGCTCCAATAGGACTCAGTGACCACTTAGTTATTACGTTTGATTATGATTGCCAGGCAGAACAAGTGACAGCAACAAGGTGATTAGAAAAATTGACTTCTCACAACTTAAAACTACTCTTAAGAACGCCACAGACCCTGGTCTTAAGTTTGACAACGTGCACGATCAGTGGATGTGGATGATAAACAAAATCAAATTAACCGTTGAAATGCACTCTGATCTTGTTCCAAAGGTGCGAAAAATGGATATATATATATAATCTGAGAAGCCGAACACGAAAATAGTTGATCTTGCGAAATGCTGTATGGCGGGCTCATCGACATGATTCCACTGGTGAGATTTGTGAGACATTCCGTTTGCAGAGAAATTAAGTAAACAAACTTGTTGTTGATGATGAACTGAATTATCAAAATCATTTACTCGACAAAATGGAATCAAACCCCAAAATTCTCTAGCACATCATAAATAACCGGTCAAAGGTGAAACCAGGAGTTGCCGCTCTAAAGACTCGAGATGGAACAACAACGACTGCATCTCAATCTGCCGAAGTTCTAGCACATTTCTTCAGACCACGAAACATCGTTGCCTGTCCCTCAACTCCCGTAATCTCACCCGGAAATGTTTTACAACAACTAACTATTACCTCGGAGAGTGTCCTCAGCACATTGCTAAATCCCAACACGAGAAAATCTCCCGGAGCTGACGAAGTTACCCCACTGATTCTTAAAAACTGTGCTTATACTTTGTGTACGCCTCTTACCTACCTGTATAACCTCTCTTTAACCCAAAGTTTCGTGGACACAAGTACGCACAACTGAGGATTGCAGACAGCTTCAGTTGGACTTCCAAGCCTTAGAAGACTGGTCAGTTAGAAATGAACTACCTTTTAATGTCAAAAAATGCAAGCTATTGACTGTTGGAAGACATTTCAAGTTCTCTCATACTCTGGGTTCCCATATTATTGAAAGCACTGACAAGGAGAAGGACTTGGGTTTGTGGGTGAGCAGCAATTTGAAACCGTCATATAACGCCACAGCTGTCTATGAAATGACGTCACCAGTACTGCTTCTGCTGAAACGCTTGTTCGGGATTTTCTCGAAGCAAACCGTTCATCGAATAATTAATACGTACTTGAGGCCAACCATGGAGTATGCGGTTCAGGCTTGGTCATCCTGGCTACAGAAAGACATCAGCCTCTTGCAGAGAATATATCATCGGACCACCAAGCTCGTACAAAGTTTAAAGCACAAAAAATAAGAAGATCGTATTATTACAGCCGTCTCAGAGATGATTTGATTCTTATGTTCAATATTGTGCATACCTCTAACCATCCTCTAAATAAACTATTCACACGACTATTACCTAGAACTAGCGTGAGTCACGATTTTACAGTACTTATTCCCGACTCAAGACTAACCTGTCAAAGGTATTTTTATTCTGTACGTGTATGGTTTACCTGGAACTCCTCATCCTGTAATGTTGCAAATTCACCCAACTTGGATATATTCAAATCGAATTTGAACAATTTTATGTCGACCAATCCAAACATTGAACCTATATATTTTCCACCATAAAAGCTTTGAACTTTGAAAACAGTTTCTGTCCTATAGATTTTTACTTGATTCCTGAATTGCTCAGTAAGCAAACAAATCTCGTTTTACTACCCATGTTATTCGTAATTCCCATATTATTCTGTGTTTTTTGTTAAGCTATATGCTTCTTAGACCATTAAAATGGAATTGAATAGGATCTCCAGCAGTGTCTGTTTCGCCACAGGAGACCAGCAAGTCGAAAAGTACAGTAAAGGTCTTGAAAACTTACGAAGTTGCGTTTAATAACTGACAATTTACTTTCGATATCATTGGTTTCAAAGAACTTGTCACATTGTGAAGCGAAAAGCCGTACGGTATTCCAGCCAAATCGATTAGTATTACGTCGGTATTTAACTCGTGGCTTATAAAAACAGACAATCGCCTGGAATATTATGGTGACATGGTAAATTTTCCACAAAGGTGAGTCGTAAGAGAGAGCTTTTGGACATCTTTAGGACCTTTAGAAAAAAGTAGGTCCAGTGTAGATGGTGAATGTCCATCTCTGTACATAGTTTTCTCACCTACGTGCGAATGAAGCGCACTGAAATACAGCCAATCGAGTTATACTTGGTAAAGTCTACCCAAAGTCGTCTAAGTATACCAGTCAATACACGGTAGGTTATAATCACCTATTTAATAGACTCCTGAGGCAGTTCTGAGCAACCTGGAAAGAAGTTCCCTAAGTTCCTGGTCCTCCTCTGAAGCACCATGTGCCCTTTGTAAGCAGCCTAACGCAATTTTTAGGAAGCGCAGAAAACGGCCCTGATTTCACGCTCGATCGAGAATTTACTTCAAGATTGAAGGTTCAAGAGTGTATGATCACAAAAATCACATAGCTTCATAATTACTATATCATAGTAAATATTCTTTCAATAAGAGGTATAAAAAACAATTATACGATGTCACTGGAGTCAAGTAATATGCTTACCCTTAGTCAATACACAGGCATCGTCAAATCGTTATGTAACAAATAAGTGTCCAAGTTTCGATTGAATGTTTTGATACAGGGAGAGGTGAAAATTGCTTCGGGAAGGGCATTACACAGGAAACAGACACGTACCGACAGTAAGTACGGGAATGGGGAATTTGTAGTGCTGCCAAGTGGCTGCCTGTAATTCCTGACTCACGGTATTTTAACAAATGTTTGAGTGGATGATCGGGAGTACATTCAACATTTGGTGTTGACGGAATAAACCTGATGCTTTTAAATTCATTACCAGGTACTTTACGCAAACAACAGAATGGTTTTACGAAAAAATATCATGTGCATCTAATCTTCTCACTGCTCGTAAGCATTGTTGTGATATACTTAATTTGGTCCTACCGGTGGGCACTGTTTTTATTGATTTAAGTAAGGCATTTGACCATGTCTCATTTAGTCGACTAGTGTTGGAGCTCCGTGCTATTGATGTAAAGGGACCCGTTCTAAATTGAAGATTTCCATACTGACCGTTATACACAAGTCAAGGTTAACGGAGATAAGTCGCCAATTATACGTCTTTCCTCCGGGGTTCCTCAGGGATCTGTTCTTGGAAGTTTCCTCTCTAAAATGTATGTTAATTACCTCCAGACAGGCTAAAGTTGCATTGTATACTTTTTGCCAATGTTTGGGTTACCGTATGAACATCTACTGATAGCACTTGTTTGCAAATGGATTAAACAAATTTTTCGATTGGACGGTAAATTAGCTGCTTCCTGTCAAGCAACAAAATGTGCGGTGATGGTTTTGGGGCAAAGTACTTCTGAAGCTACATACTTTCGTGGGGGTCATAAACTGAAATGAGTTGATACCGAAAGTTAACTGTTCACAATTGTGACACACTCGCTCAAATACAAAGTGATGTATGAACATAAAATCAGCTGCCGCAAACAGTGCATGGTGGGCTATTATTCGGTCAAATCACATATGTTCCACTATCTTTTTTTACACATACGTAACACCAGTTTTGAAATATGGTTTGCGAGCTACCTTTATACAAACTAAGGAAGAATGTGATCAACTGGTAATAGTTTAACGGCGGGTGACTAATAAAGTTCAAAATTGAAATTGATTCCTTATGTAGAGTGAGTTCAACGCCTCAAATTATGTCGTTCAGGATTCAGCGTGTGCGCTATTAATTGCTGCTAACTTGGTGCAAATTATTGGGAGCATATATTGCAGAGCTGCGTGAGTTTTTTCATATTGTGCAGGGTCAAGAATCGTAAAAATGCTCTAAAACTCAAGAATCGTAATACAGTACGAATAACAGAAAGATACATTGTCGGAAGAAGAGTTGTTAACTTGTGGAATGCTCTTCTAAATGACGTTTTCGCAGCAAAATCTGAAAGCCAGTTCGCACAAATTATGGATAAACTACTGCCTGAAGTCACTTGGAACTCGTACAAAACTTGACATGATTTACCATCCGAGGTTATCCTGGTCTTTGTTGCTGATAGGCTCATAACGGCTACAAAGTAGAAGACTATATGGACGGCAATCCCATCCTAAGTTTCAAACAAATTGTTGACCGAAACTGGTGCAATTTGTTTTTTTAATTCCCTTATGATTTGTGATCGACAATATATACATCATCCGATCTTTGGATGAAATCATCTTCCAGTTGGCCTCTTATACTGACTGATTAAAATTCGGGATAAAATGAAACTTAAGCAGACGTGATGTCTAAGTGTCTACCAAGTGCTTTCAGCTATACAAGCTTAGCAAAGATACGGAACCAAATGAAGGATGATGCGAAATAGGTACCTCATAATTTAAAATCATTTGAATCTCTAGTTTATAGTAAACTGCAATGTGATTCCAGGTTTACAGCTGATACCTATACCTCACCTAGTCTATCAGAACCAGAAGACCAAACATGGATTGTATTACCACATTTAGATCTCTTAATAGATTGCGTTTATCATCCACCCTCTTCAACTATCTCCAGAATGGATTTTTTAGCTCATGCGTTTGTTAAAGCATCTCTAATCCACGCGCAATATAAACTCATTGGTGGTGACTTCAACATGCCGAAGTTAAAGTATAACGATCCTGCACATCACAGTTGCTATACACCTTTCATCAAAACGCAAGACTTAATAGGATATGGGCAATTTATTGACAAACCTACAAGAAATCAATTCCTGATGCTGCTGAATGCTTGTGAACAAACTGGGTTCACTGCGTAGCTACGTCAACAACAAGAGCACAACATCATTTTTTCTACTTTTTCAAAGCTGTTCAAACTTATAGAGGAGCAAGTTACCATTATTTTCGCTTTTCGACTTGGCCGTAACAGTGAGAGGCAGCATGAACCTCGAAAATGAGAAATAGTTTTTTCAGCAACGTGAGCTCAAATTCAGATGAAAATACTAAATTGCACTTCATATGAGGTAACCCTTCATGGTTCTGTGTTACCTCCGGATGATAAGATTCAAATGACAAATGCATTTGAGAATAACTAGTTAACAAGGAGTCTGACGAAGTACATTCATGTATAGAAGATTTTATGGTAATGAGGAATGCACAAAGTTTAGTCCAGTTCTGGGTTCACCGCATTTGGTGCCTTTTACCTCAAGCCTTGCACTAAGATCCCTGAAAAATGTTGTCAAATCAAATGGCATGGTAGCACAGGTGAGTATATCACTGCGAGAGATGTGTAAACGTCTTATATAATCTGAGGGCATCTGAGCGAGTATACCATTCTAGTACGAATTCCTGGATACGATTTAGGATTTTACGGTGATCCTTAACTTTCTTTTTTCTTTAAGATTGATCCTCGTTTTGCTACTTTTTATGTCAACTCAGATCGCTAGAATTACACCTGATTGATGAATGAAAGATTCCTTCCTAATGCTCCTCCATGATTTGATAGTATTATCCTTAATAAATGAGGGCGAGAAAGAGATTATGGAGAAATTTCTCTGCCACCGTAAGGACAAGTGTCCATGATGCCTACAAAATAATCAGTGAACCTACCTACAAAAATAAAAACAAAAATTAAGAGAATTTATTTTTCATTATTAACTCGGAATCATTTGAGGTTTTTGCTCCCAAAGTTCGATTAATACATCTCGAAACATGTGGTACGATGCGGTGCCAATTATTTCACGGAAGATTTTAATTTTTGTCTACATACCTCGTCATCCTGCGGTTTTCGTTAATTTTATTGTTTTTTTACCATAAGACTTTCTGAGTTCCCGGCTTATAATAGGCGCTGTTAAGTTTATTTGCAATAATCGCTCTCTCAATGCCAAGGATAACAATAAAGTTACTATTAACCACAACATTTCGAACCACTAATAACCCGTACAGCCGTGCACTGTTCTAAACGATATATCTAGTTGTGATAAGAACGCACACGTTTGCATTTGTTTGTTTAGTATTACTGACCGTTTGCTGTAGCAAGAAAACATTGGCTTAGAAATAAAACAGCATGTTCGATCTTATTTCGAGTGTAACTGAAATAAACGTTTTATACTATGCAGTTTTTGAGCTTTCCTTAATCTTGATAGGTTTTTCTTGGCTCGGCTGTTAAAAATTATTAGAATAGCCTGGTGAAACGATGTTCGGACATACTGCCGACATCTATTCTTGGTATATCAGTCAAATATGCCTGGTGAACTCAAATCTGATGAATTCTCCGTTTTGCTCATAAGAGTGTCGCAGTCAGCGCTGAGGTTTGATCTCGTGAGAAGTACCATTTTGATATTGAAGCGTCAAATGAGAAGCAGGTCAAGCTGATGCTCATCTTTTGAACGAGGATATCTGTATGAAGTTTATGCCGTGGTTTCGTTTAGAATAAGGTGCTGTTGACACCAAACATTAATTGGACGCAGAACTCTCAACAACGTTGTTGATTTTCATTAGTTTACCATATCCGAAGTTAACTAGACAATTTGACTAATACTCATATTCTGCTAGCATTCTGGCATCCAATCACACAATGCTTTTATGCCACAATCCTGCGGCGTGTCTTAAAGTAATTTGTGAGAAAATAATTAGAAGTGTTTTTTAACGGGATTCGCATAGGGCGTAGGTGCTTTTCTACTTGGTTCTGCTTCAGTTTTTCGCTGTTTCGCTCTCGTCATCCACATGGTGGTCCAGACGATCCACTAATGTTGAGTCCGCGAGAGAGAAGTAACACACTTTTTTACATTTCACTTTGAATGATTTTTCATGTTGTTAAGTTCGCATCTAGAGATTCGTCCTTCATGATGAAAGGTGCGTCATCAACATATCTCTGCTGAATTTTCAGCGCAATCTCTTGATTGGCACATATTTGAACATACTGCAGCTATTGGGAACCATTTGTAATTCTTTTCATTGTATAATTTATTACCAATTAAACTGTTTATTGAAAACGCCATTTCGTCATTCGCCAT
>JACCGJ010002021.1:0-37487 GCA_013407085.1 Atriophallophorus winterbourni | reverse complement strand
AAAGGATGGTTCACAAACTATTTTGAATACAGACCACTCAGTGGGGTGTGCGTGATAGAAATACATGCAAATGAGCATTTTTTGTTCACACTGATAATTCTTTCAATTCAATTCAAATCAATTTCAATTCAACTCAATTCAATTCAATTCAATTTTAATGGTCTAAAAAGCAAATAGCTTTACAAAAACCACAGAATAATATGGGAATTACGAATAACATAGGTAGTAAAAACGAGATTCGTTTGCTTACTGATCAGTTCAGGAATCACATACAAGTACGTAGTGCAGAAATTGTTTACAACCGGTTGGATGGGGTAAATATGTATAGTTTACTTCGATGCATGGGTTCAAAGCTTTTAAAGTGCAGAATATATAGGTTCAATGTTTGGATTGGTAGACATGAAGTTGTCCAAGTCCGATTTGAATATTTCCAAGTTGGGTGAATGTGCAACGTTACGGGGTAGGGAGTTCCAAGTAAAACATACACGTACAGAATAAAAATACCTTCGACAGTTCAGTCTTGAGTCGGGAATAAGTACTGTATAGGCATGACTCCGGCTGGTTCGTGGCGGTAGTCGTGTGAATATTTTATTTAGGTGATGGTTAGGGCTATGCAGTATATTGAACATAAGAATAAAGTCGCATTTAAGAAGGTGCTAGCGAGAGTCGAAGAGATTGAGGCTTGTAATCCGATCCTTGTATTGTTCATGCTTCAGACCACGTAAGAGCGTGGTGGTTCGATGATATATTCTCGGCAAGAGGCTGATGCCATTCTATAGCCAGGATGACCAAGCCTGAACCGCATACTTTATGGTTGGCCTCAGGTACGTGTTAATTATTCTATGAATAGTTTGCTTCGTGAAACTCTCGATCACGCCTTTTAGCAAAAGCAGTACTCTTGACGTCATTTCATAGACAGCTGTGGCGTTATGTGACGGTTTCAACGTGCTGCTTGCCCACACACCCAAGTCCTTTTCCTTGTCAGTACTTTCAAGAATATGGGAACCAAGGGTGTAAGAGAACACGAAATGTCTTCCAACGGTCGAAACCTTGCATTTTCTGAATTTGAAAGGTATTGCATTTCTAACTGACCAGTACTGTAAGGTATCGAGGTCCAGCTGAAGCTGTCTGCAATCTTCAGTTGTGCGTACTTGTGTCCACAGCTTGATGTCATCCGCAAATAACAAGCTTTTGCTGCGAACAAGTTTAAGTAAGTCGTTGACATACATCAGGAAAAGAATTGGTCCAAGCACTGATACCTGCGGCACTCCAGTCGTTACTGCAATGGGTCGTGACAAAGCACCATCATCCCTTACTCGAATGACACAATCCTCAAACCAGGCTAGTAATAAACCCTTGATGCCATATTGCTCCATTTTTTATAGTAACAGACTGTGGTTGACACGATCGAATGCTTTGGATATATCATGATACCACGCGTGTATGGTGAGACCATTTGTCTACAGCTTGTGTCCTGTCCTCGAGGGAGAGCAGAAGGTTTGAAAGACAAGGGTGTCTTTTCTGAAGCCATGTTGTTCGACTGCGAGCAAGCAATTGTCTTCCAGATGTTTTGTGACGCTGTTTGCTACGAGGATCTCCATCACTTTAGAGATCACCGGTAGTAGTGTTACTGGTAGATAGTTAGATACCTCCGAACGGTTTCCTCCTTTGTAGATTTGGGTAATGATGCCATTCTTCAAATCACAAGGAATGAAATCTTGAGTTAAAGAGAGGTTGAACAAGTAGGTCATGGGCGTACACAAAGTAGAAGCACAGAGTTTGAGGTGCAGCGGGGTAATTTTGTCAGTTCCGGGAGACTTTCGTGTTGAGATTTAGCAATGTGCGGAGGACAATCTCCGGGGTAATAGGTAGATATTGTAAAACGTTTTCAGGTGAGATTACGGGAGTTCAGGGACAGATAACGGTGTTTCTTGGACTGAGGACAGTGGAGAGGAAATGGGCTAGAACTTCGGTAGCCATCCATGCTGTGGTTGTTGTCCCATCACGTGTCTTTAGAGCGGCAACCCCTAGTTTCACCCTAGACCGGTCGTTTATGATTTTTGGAGTTTGATTCCATCTTGTTGAGTACATGTTTTTAATAATTCAATTTGCCATCAACAACAAGTTTGATCACCTTATTTCTCAGCAAACGGAATGTCTCCCTACTCTAAACAGTGGTATCGTGTAGATGAGGGCTCCATGCAGCATTTCGCAAAGTCAACCATTTTCGTGCCTGGCTACTCAGCTTAAACGTATATCTATTTTTTGCACATTTGTATATCAATAATTTGTTTACTCGCGGACATATTGTAATCTTTTAATTCCTAATTTTGAAAAAAACAGCAAATACTTTCTCGCATATTTAACGATCAATCTAACGTGAAACCTTGAGTTGCGTCTGTGAACACGTCAGCTGGCCCAACAACTACTGCATCGGAAAATGATGAAGCTTTAGCCACGTTTTATTCATATTTATTCATCCCAACAGAACATTCCAAAACAAGCCATTTCAACCACGGTTGCCATGAGTGAAAAAAGGTCACGTCCAAACGCGTCCCTCAAGCATTATTTAGTCTAAAAATTAGAAAGTCTCAACCAGGCCGACGGAATAACCCTGCTGATATTGAAGCAGTGTGCGAATTTACTACACAAACCACTCACATACCTGTTTAAGCAAAAACGAGCAAATGGAGTGATTCTTGCAGATTTATAAAGGTGGAAATCGCTCCGATGTTTCTAATTACCGAGCAGTTGCTCTGTTACCTGTGATTTTCAAATTACATGAGCACCTCATTGTTGACGGTCTAATGAAACATTTCAAAAATAATACGTTACTTTCGGGAAAACTTTGGATGATAGGACACGAGCAGTAGATTAATGGCAAGCAACACACGCCTGCTTCCTATATATCTCCAAAGCATTTGATCGTGTTAAACATTGCATACTACCGCAGAAGCTAGAAAGGCTTGGCATCACTGGAAAATAGTTGAATTAGCTAAATGACCATCTAACATATCGCACTACCCATGTACGTGTCGATGATGCATTATCAAAACCAATCGCAGCAACTAACGGAGTTCCACAAGGTTCAGTCCTTGGTTCGATCCTCTTTCTGATTTATGCCAATGAAGTACCGGAAATTGTTCGATGTAACATTTCGTTATTTGCGGATGAGAGAAAAATATGGCGTTGCATCCGTAGCCCATAAACCTGTCTGTTATTACAAGAAAATATTACTACACTTCACACCTGGTCGTTGAACAACAATTCAATTCAATTCAATTTTAATGGTCTAAAAAGCATATAGCTTTACAAAAAACCACAGAATAATATGACAACAACGAATAATATAACAAGCAAAATGGGATTAGATTGCTTACTGAGCAGTTCAAGAATCAAGTAAATATCCAAAGGGCAGAAATTGTTTTCGATTGGTGGGATAACATATGTAGGTGTATGGTGTTATGATGTATAGTTTTCTTCGATGCACGGGTTTAGGGTCAAATAGGCATCATGGCTTCTCTTGAAAGTTTGCTGGTTTGGTGAGTTTACAACATTATCTGGCAGATTGTTTCAAGTAAAGCAAACTCGCAAAAAAATGTCGTCTGCAGTTGAGTCTCGAGTGAGGGACAGTTAGAGTAAATGTGTGAGCTCTTGTATTATGCGAGCTCCGTAGATTCAATAAGCATTTTAGATGGTGATTTTCGGTATTCAAAATATTTTTAACCAGAATCAAATCCCCTCGGAGACGACGACGTGGATAATCAAATAAATTTAGCGTTTTGATTCGCTCATTGTAGGGTTTCCGGCTGAGTCCAGTGACAAGTTTGTAGCTCGATTATATATTCGTTGCAAAGTCGCAACATCTTTTTTAAGCCATGGCGACCATGCTTGAACTGCATGTTCCATCGTTGGTTCGATGTACGTATTTATAATATAGGGAATTGTTTTGAGAACCTACCGAAAATTCTCTTTATGAGTGACAATTTCTGTGATGATTTGCGATAGACGTAGTTGCAGTGGCTCGATATCCCTAGGGTGTTGATTATTAACACACCCAAGTCCTTTTGTTCCATGGTCCACGAGAGTCTGTGTGTTCCAAGAAAATACTGGTACTCCACATATTTGCCAATGTTTAACATGTGACACTTTTGGAAATTGAAAAATATGCGATTTTTTAGGGACCAAGCCTGGAGGTTGTCCAGATCCTTCTGGAGCAGTTCGCACTCTTCCGACTTACTTATCTTCGACCACATTTTTATATCGTCCGCAAACAGTACGATCTTGCATTTGATGAGAGCCGGTATGTCATTAGCATAAAGCGCGAAGAGGATTGGTCCGAGAACGGATCCCCGAGGCACTCCACTTGTCACGGCTACCGACTTCAATAGAGCACCGTCCATAGAGACTTGAACAAGCCGATCAGTCAGGTAATTTTCTAACCATGCTAACAGACTGCCAGTGATACACAACGTTCCAGCTTCTGCAAGAGAATACTGTGGTTTACACGGTCAAACGCTTTCGACATATCGAGGTAACATACATGGATAGTATCCCCAGCATCTATTGCTCGAGTCCAGTCGTCATTGGTAAGGAGAAGGTTAGTAAAGCAGGAGTATCAACTTCTAAAACCGTGTTGCGCTCCCGAAAATAGCTTATTTTCCTCAAGGTATTTGCTCAATTTATTTGCCACGATCCTTTCGAGTACCTTGAATACGGCGGACAACAAGGTAACAGGTCTGTAATTTGCGGGCTCCGAACGCCTTTGAAAATCGAGTTCAACAAGTGCAGGTTCATGAATGTGGGGAATGGAGTATAGTTCACATACTATATAGGTTCACATGTCCTTGAAATTTGCAGCGAAGAAAACGATTTGGGTATCTGGATATGTTCCAATTTAAAAACCTCACTTCAAACTAACAGTGCAATTAAAAAAGCAACGCGTGTCCTCCATCTACTCAAACAGGTATTTGAGAAATTTTTACCCATGATATTCTTAATGATCATGAATACATAGTTGAGACCAATCCAGATTCAAGATTTATGGTGAAAAGTACTAATAGCATACAATATCATACCAAATTTGTATAAAGACTAAACTAATCGTACTTTAATGTGTGCGTTCATGTGCTTCAATGAAGGAGCAAAATAAATTTTGATTGTGAAACGGAGAGAGGAACTTTCGATCGAAAAAATATGTTTGGGTAATTTGTTTTGCAGGTTTTTGTGTGTAAGAAGGAAGCACTAACAGATTTCAGTAAACTGTGACCAACATAATATTTTGTCCCACAAACACTGCGCATTAGTGTATACACAATTAATACTGGTTTCAGTATGTAACGATGATGTATAGATGGTGTCTATTGGTCAGACCCCCTGAGATCCAGACCTCTGTAGTTATTTGAACCGTCTTCTGAGTTTCAGTTTTTAGTATCTTTGCACCGCAATGATTCAACTTGTGTTTCTAAGATTGCCATTAATGTGCTTTTTCTCACGTTAAAGGGAATATTTTTCTTGTGTATTCGCCAAGTATGTCTTATGAAGTACGTCATAGCACTTGTTATGAAAGTGAGGTTCAAAGGATTTGGTCCATCACCTTTTGTAATTGGATGACCGGGGTATTCTAAAGGTACTCGCAACGACACACTCCCGCGCTGCTATCGTTTCTGCGACGTGAACACACTGTTTGTAGTCGTGTTGTTGTTGTTTAACTGACTCCACCGTATTGACAGCCTCTGGAACGCCTTAAAGGACTAGACTGCGCTCGTTGCTCTTCTTACGAACATCGAGTTGTCCCTCCACGTTATATCGGCGTAGATTCGAGTATTGCCCTCAGGAAGCAAGGAAATAAGAGAAACGTTTTCATATCCCTTTCACTGTTTAGTGTTATTTTCAGTAGACGTGGTTCATCGAAAGGTGGGTAGTTTGGGTGGCGAATCCAACTTGTAACTGTTGTTGATCTAGGTAGTGTCTCTGTCAATTCGCAAAAAGTAACAAGCTGGATATCTGCGAGTTGGTACAGATTACACTTAAATTTTTTACGAACATTTGCGCTATTACCTTCGTATTTGAATCCGATGGTTTTAGATGAACCTTTAAATGAGAGGTTGGCTTGGCCTTCAATACCTTTTAATGTCAGAGCGGTTTAGGTCGGACATGCCATTAACAGTCGGTTTTATAAAGGTGGAGTTTCGATAAGGATAGCGCTCTGCAAGACATTCCGGCAGATTTAGAACAGTTTAGCGTTTGCTTGGAATGATCTGCGGAGATGTATATTTGTCTTGTTAGCATTAGATATAAAAATTTTCGGTTTTTCGGTATTTGTAACGGAGTAACTAGGAGTTCTGAGCCGTAAATAGAGTTTAAAACTATGATTTCAATGTTTGTATACTGAGCTCTAATCTCAGCATACGATCATCCAGCTTGCATTGTTGGACACTCATTGAACAGGCAAACCTTCGTTTGATTCTCTTCGGCAATGTTTACAGACCGCCTCTGCGGCCAGTGGTTTGTTACATTTTGCGTGTTTGAGCAGTTGAGATACACGACAGATTTGACCTTACCACTAACCAGTTTCTCAGAGACGACGAGCCAGAAATTTGTAGCGGTATGCAAACGAATGTGAGCACCACAATGCAAGGGTCATTTATGAGTGCCTTCAATGCATGGCCAGAAATAACTCTGTGATTCTGAAGTGATGTGTTGATGACATTCCTCGAACTTACACACCACTACCGGTTTCTGGCTGTTTGCCGTCATCAGGTGGAGACAGTAAGAATAGGTTCAGTGAGCCTTGATTTTGTATTTGAACATCGTGGTTCTTTGTAAGAACCCTATACAACAAAGGCATACAAGTATAGCTTTTTACCACTTCACCACTGTTTCAAGGCTCACCGTACCTGATCTCACGGTCTCCGCCTGATGACGGCTAAAAGCCAGAAACCTGTAGTGGTGTGTAAGGGATGGGGACGTGAGCACCACAAGACATTAGTCGTTTTTAAGCGCCTCCAACGCTGGGCCGGAAATCACTCTGTGATTCTGTATTTGAACATCGTGGTTATTAGTAAGAACCCTATACAAACGTGGATTGTTTAATTTTAACATGGTCAGCCAAAAATAAAGTCAAAGCTGTTATTGTGTAGGGTTGGCGTGAAGTGACGAGGTCTAAATATATTTTGTCACCAGATTTAGCCGCGGGTTGTCCGTCTCCCTTTGAGGATTTTGATATGAATTTGACTGCACTGTGTGTATTCCTCCCAGAATTTCCCCGCATGGTAAACACCGATGGGTAAATCTCTCATCAGAAACACAGAAGCGAAATCAATGAACGAATGAAAAGCATAAAATCTACTATTGCTGCACACAAAGAGCAACAAGTCGTAGATAGGTAATTCTTGTATGTGTAAATCCGTCGTAGCAAACTTTCAAATATATATCGAAAAATCACACTGATCGGATCAAATATATGAAAGCAACATTCTAAATGCCGGAGATCAAAAAATCATCCACCTGCACGATAGGCCAATACGTGAACTTGTCCTTGAATACGGTGTGCAGTCATGGTAACCGTTACTCAAGAAGGATGTTGAACTTTTGCAGTGAATCTGTCACCACTCAATAAAAATAGTTATCGGTATCCCAAACAAGCCTTATAAAGAAAGGATAGCTCGTCTGAATCAGTTCGACATTTCCTATCGACGAATCATAGGGGAACTTATCCTACTTTAAAAAATATTTAATGATCCGAACCATTCCTAACAGGATTTATTCACGTGAAGAGATACGAGAAATTATCGGAACCATGAATATATGCTGGTGGTACCCCATTCCCGCCTAAACTGTAGAAGGTATTTTAATTCTGTCCGTGTGTGTTTTACTTGGAACAGTTTACCTTCAACCGTTGCTCATTCCACTAGCTTGCATGAATTTAAAACAAAATTAGACGAATTTTTATTGAATTATTCGTTCCCCAAACACTTATATACTGCTTAATCTAATTCCTCATCTTGTTTATACACTTACATTTCATTTAAAACCATGTTATACTTATTGTTAAGGCAATTGCTTTTCAGACCATTAAAATTTTGAATTTCCTTGAAGCATCGACTGGATTAAACTTTCGCGATGACACGTTTGAACGAGAGAACTAACTTAGCAGTTTTATTGCGTAATTGAGCCAATCGAGTGTAAATTCGCAGCAGATACGCGTTAGTGATTAGTTCTTTTCATTCATATTGGCTTGTTTATGTCGGTTCATGATGTTGAACTGACGCTGATTCTGAATGGCTATAATTTTGGTTGTCATGTTGACAAGGTTTTGAAAATGTCATTTGATACCAAATATGTGCATGTTCATAAGAAATAAATTCCAGAAAGGATATGAGGAGAATTTCACAAATGTTGCGTCGTTGGTTAAAGTCATTCGTGTTTCGTTATTTTAGAAACGGCATTGCCTTTGTTGCTGCGTGATATCTACCCGTGGAAACACTCTATAACAAAATTTACAATGCCACTAACCAATTCACATGTTCGAAATTCAATCATATTTTTGTAAAGTGCAACTAAATTATTTCAGCTTGAAATAAAACTTGTCAAGGTTTTCTGAGATTGTAGCCTTCTGAGAAATAAAATTAGACGTGCCCCCATGTAGTGAAATATTCAAGAGTTGCTTTGAAGCATTTTCGATTTGGCAACAAATCAACGCTTATAACTATTAGTAGGCTTTGGCAACGTCCACGCGAGATAAGTATCAATCGTTCATTGATAGAATTTCTTAATTTTATAATATTTACTGCAAGTCAAATGCCCATTTTCCGGATAAACACGATCGAAGCAATCAAATGTTTAAAAAAAAACAATGAAGAAACAAGGTTATACTTGAATGCTACTATTGCATAGGGTTCGTACAACAAACCACGATGTTCAAACACAGAATCACATAGTGATTTGTGGTCAAGCACACAAGGCGCTTATGGATGACCAAAGTAATGTGTTGCTCACATCCCCCGAAGTGTAATTTTGGGGGAAGTGAGCAACACATTACTTAAGACAATGAAGAATTCGACGTGTGAACATTTCTATTTCTTTTTTTACCAAAGGCTTTATTTGTTCAGCTTGTGACCTGTTGTGAGAGTGTGAAGTATATTATCGGCGGGCAGCAATCCCGAGCTTTTTGGTGATACGCAGAACACCAACATTCGAATGAGCTTAAGAACATGCAGCGACCAAGCGCCAGAATACAACAATCTTAAACCAGCACAGATATGCCGAAGATAGTGTGGTGGTGACGGTGCGGAATATATATCTAAACCACTTTCCAATTGTGACCAGTTTCATACCTGAAGTCAACATTTCAAACACTAAATGGGGTCACACATTCCAATCACAGTGAACACCAATTGAGAAATGTACAATCGGGTGTGAAATATGGGGTGTGTGATGTGGTTGACGCTTGATAGATCATCCTTGAAGTCTTTCAGACCATCATAATAGACGTTAAATATGAGGCGCGCGTTACTAATCAATTATCACGCCATGCTCCACTCAATCTCACCACCCATTGAATGTAATCGATATTCAAGGATCTCGGTGACTTGACGCATTCTAGGACTTTAACAAATAGAAAGGAAAACACCCTATTTGCAGGCATTTTCATCCCACACACATCCACTTACCGGTTTCTTGTTCTTTACATACATCGGGTACGAACAGTACAAGCCCGATTCACATGCATCGAAATAACATGGAAATTTGTCAATTGTGGTAGCCCACAAGTTATAACTATAGTTTATTATGATGACTTTACCAGTGCTATTCTGTATGTTATCGGAGAAGGTTTTGTGAGCGAAGTTTTTAACCTTTCGGTTCAAATCACTCAAATATA
The DNA here is from genome assembly GCA_013407085.1 of Atriophallophorus winterbourni. Lineage (NCBI taxonomy): Eukaryota > Metazoa > Platyhelminthes > Trematoda > Plagiorchiida > Microphallidae > Atriophallophorus > Atriophallophorus winterbourni. The sequence goes on along the minus strand of JACCGJ010002021.1, from coordinate 27,604 downwards.
AAACGTAAGTTTCAGACAGGTTAAAACTGTGCCTAAGTTTGGACAAGATAGTTTGGATAACAATCGGTTATTACATCATTATTTAAACTTTCCCTTTTGACGATTCCTTAGGTGAAATGTACGAGAAAGACTTGCAGATAGTTTAAGTATCGATGCTCTAGCTACTACCGTTATGACCTAAATCTACGCAGAATACCGCATGCGCTATTGGAAATAAAAGGATCTAATCTTCATTCTTAACTAAACAAATATTTAATTGGCTACTTCCAATGGTTGGAAAAGTATTTAACACACTAACATTTTATCCAGGATATGTGAAATAAAATTACACACACAGCTTTGCATGGATATAAGCCTAAGGACTTCGTGGTTAGATATGAAAAACAGAACTGATCAATGGGCAAAATGTTAAAATAGGGTTCACATGGAATAGCACATAATCTATATGGTGATCGATACTGAACTACATGACACAAGGGAAGTCCACTATTTGACATAATGACTCAACCCGCCAGCATGTCTCCTTCTATCAATTTTATTCTTACTATCAATCAGTTTTTCTTTTATTCCTTGCAGTACATGGACCTAGTTTGAAGGAAATTTACCTAGTCAAGTATCGAAATAACCTCGTGATCTGATTGACAATTTCATAGGACGTCGAAATCACGACAATATATAACTTGTCTATCACCTATAATACGAATACGCAATCAACAAATTTTCGCTCCAAAGCTTATTGTTAAAGTATATTGAAGGAATGCATCCCTACCTCAACTTAGATTCTCGTGCATATTCGATAATGCCTCAATTTAGCTTTCCCGAATCTTAACTAGGCAATTGTTTCTTTACAATCATTTTACGTGAAGTATGAACGATTTACGAAAATAACGAACCGTGAGTTTTTTATCATTCAGTAGTCCATAACGAGGACAACATGCTTCGTTGGCCCAGGTGTTTTATAAGCGTGAATGATTAATGAACTGGATGTATTCTGATTAGGTAACAGGCAAAAAATCGGTAACTTAACCCTTCGTCTCAGACGCACCTGTTACACGGTACGAACTTTATTGCAGTGGTTAGTGCATCTTGTCCCAACTGAGATCCTATGGTTAATGAGATTTGTTGAAACGTTGAAAAAGTATTACGATGCTGTTCGTGCCGTATATTATAAGAAAGTAATAACTTTATAGGCTTATCAGTTGTGCACTCAGAAATATTATATGGCTGTAAGTTTATAAGCTCATCAGCAAAAGCTATGGAGGTGTTTCTTATTAAATAGTAGAAACGCCTGACTGTAATCTAGCAGTATTTATTACTACCTATAAAGTTTCTAAGTGAAGGCACAGGCCACCATTGGAATAAGACAAACACTAAATGATATGCTCATCGCGCCGCTGAGATTCTTAGTTCGGGCAGGGATCACCGGTTTCGTAAACGTGAATTGATATTTGTACATTTGTAAAATTTGCCCTGTTGGAGGGAGAGCTATGTACTTATATGACAAGTGGACATTGCTAGGGATGAGGGTTCAGCATATATTCCCAAAGTTGTAAACTCGGCAAGGATTGCTCCAAGACGCTTTCAGAAGCCGAATTTGTTAATCAGATCCGTCGGATGCGAGACGAAACCACGAGAGCACTGTGTCCTTTTAAGTGATTATAAAATAGCGCAAGCTTGCTTGATGCATGTTAATCTAAACATATTTCTGAAACAGCAAAAACCCCTGAAGTGTTTGACGAGAATCCATAGCAATTATATGGCAAGGCTATGTAAGCTTCTTGATGTAGACGGCAAGTGTTGTCTAAACAGCACCCATAAGATACGACGTTAATCTATTCCAGGCAAAAATATAACCATCGGCTTATAAGAATTTAAACGAAAAAACGATTTCTTTCAGGAACCTATTACCTGGCCCGCTATTAATGACATCATTCACAGTTATACAGTCTACTTAATCTTAAACGATGATTCACAGTTTCCAGAGAATGTTTTTTGCAATTTCAAATAAAGTTTCGATGATTAATAGCATCAGCTATTTTCGCTGAATAGCGCTTCAATTAGAAGCATGATACCCACCCGATGATATTCAACGTTCGACTTAAATACACCATAAATTGATCATTAATATTTGAACTGGTTGCACGGAGATTGTCACTGTTGCTGGATTGCACACAAATTCTGAGCAAACTGCTGAGTGATACAAGACCTTTAGTAAGAGAACATAAGAGAATCAAGTATTGTTTGGAATATTTGTAGCTCGGGTCGTTGTTGTAGCTTACTTGAATTTGTTCTCCGAGCTTGTTGAGTTTGCATCGGACGTTTCGTTGCCAGACTAGGCAACATCTTCAGCGACCGGTATTTTTATCGCCCACAAACCAACAGCAACCCTACGTAACGTGCTCACAAAAGTGAGAAATGCAATGCCCAAAGATGAAAACGCAAACGTAGTGTACAAACTGTGACAAACACTAAATCGGGCAAACCGGCCGAAAACTAAAAACTCGAATCCATGAGCATCAACTAGCCGTACGACGTCACGACACCAAGTCTCTCATATCAACGCACGTCGACCACGAAAATCACGAGATGGACTGGCCCAGCTAATAACAAAGCAGCACGAGAGTTCATCGAAGCCTGGCACTCCGGTGAACGATCGATCAACGAACGCATGAGCTTGGACGACATCTACGCACGGATGCGACTGAGACGAAGAACCGAAAAGGCAGCCAATCACATGCGATCACGTGACCAATGGTCGGCCGGCCAAATACCATCGTCAGTGCCACTTCGAGCAGTCAATTTGCCAACAATCGCTGGAGATGTTGCCTAGTCTGGCAACGAAACGTCCGATGCAAACTCAACAAGCTCGGAGAACAAATTCAAGTAAGCTATAAGAGAATCAACTTGCGTAAATGACTCTGTGTACTATTGTAAATATCGAACGCGACAACAAGAATTATGCTGGACGCCGCATTGTCACTCTGTATGGTAAGAACTTCAGCCGCACTGGAATTCAAGAGGCGCCAACAAAATTCTTCAACAATGCGTTATATAAATTTCGCAAAAAGGCTTAATCCGTGACCTGAAACGGAGATTGAAACTAGAACGATAGACCAAACAAGATCGACCAAATGTGAATATGAAACAATGTGCGCCATATAATTCAACATAATCAATAAGCGGTGTTTAAAACAAAAGAATGAACACGACAATAGCAAATTTATACGCTAAAATAGTCGTTATTGATCACAGGAATTGATTTTTCTCCCTTTTAACTATTGAGGCGAAGAGGTAAATTAGTTTATTAAGAAAACATGAGTAGGCGTGGAATGTAAATTACGGTGCCCAATGTGTAAACAAAAGCGTTTGAGTTCACATATCAAACTTCTGCGATAGCATGTTATCGATTTGAGCATTTACAAATGTTACATTTTATTCTATAAAACATTTGTCAACTCGTTCAATTATTTCTTAAGGAATGCTACGTTTAGAGCAAACATCGCCGAGTGATCTTAATAGAAATGTAGATACAATTTACTATTGAATGTAATTTGTATTTTGATTATTTGATTTCATTGATCTTGCACTAAACATTGAGGTGGATCTAAACATTTGAATAACGCTTTCGAATTCTTTTTAATCCATCTTCATGATGTGACTTTTAACAAAATTCATACACACTTAAATTCTCAATACTGTTTCGCAGAACAGACTTTAATCCACTGAAAATAACTTTGATGTGAATTATCAGAACCACGAAAAAAACTGTTCAACAGTGATTTATGTACACAATGTATGCTTTGATGTCAAAATGGATTCGTGTAACGGTTTCGATGGATTCACTCCTTAGGATGTTATGGTCATTTCGTCCTAACGTAAAAAATCGATACGATTATCACTGTACTAAAATCATGCAATGGACCTTAATCCTTCGTCTAAAGGTTGACTGCACCAATTCGATTATTACTGTCTCTCGAAATTGGTCCTTATTTCGCACCGATTAATGGCTTATTGAACCCGATATTAGTCACTTTACCTATCACTATGAGTAATGCTAGCAATCACAAACTTGACAATTCTCATTGATTTCAATTTTCGAGGCAGGCCTACACTGTGAAACGTTAATCCAAAGTTTTTTTGAACAGATTGGATTAACAGTAGTTTTGCATGCATCATTTTCACAGTTTCACAGACTACTAAAACCAATCTTACAATAGTTAACTGTTAATGACAAAGATTTGGAAACCGCAATTGTCCAAATGAAAACTACTCCGAACCATTCATGAGTTTAGGTTTCTTAAAGCGCATAAGTTTATTCCTACTCAAGAGAGTGTAGAAGAAGGCGAAGAATTTGGCTTCATTCATATACACGAATTTTGTGCAATTACAATAACTTCTCCACAAAATTTAAAGAATAGACGAACACTTCCCGATATCAAGTTACAAAGTGTCAGCTGAAGGATGTTTCTTGCCCGTCTCGGTGAATGACTGCTACATATGATCCAGCTTATTAACAAATGCCGCGACAATTTTTTTTGGGACAAAAGTTTCACTGCAATTTTCGGTATTGCGTAATTCGGACAAAAGTGAGCGTGCAAAACTGACCTCAGTTGATGCCAAGCTATTTATCGTTGAAAGAAACGAAGAAAACAAACGCATAAAACGTGTCGGGAAATTAATATTATGCATGGCCGATTTTGAAAACCCCACAAAAAGAGTAATATGAAACAGTGAAACAAGTTGCCTCAATCGTGTTAGTCGTTTAAATTATCAAGCACAGTGTATGAACCTCAAGACAATGCTCCTATTCTCCATCCGTTTAATGCAGTCTTTACTATTGCTGTCCTGACTATCCGTCTCTGCATCATCGGTGCTCACCTGCAACCTATTGCTATATTAAAGTTAGTACAATCCATTCTTGAACATCTTGTCATGTTTGGAAAATATCAAGTTTTTTCGCGAAAGTACTTTTCAGTTACATATATCAAATCCACATGGGAAAATGAACGTGTCTAACCATTCTCCAATTTCCTCACCATAACGAATTCCCAAAGAAATTTGAAACAGAAAATGTATGACCATAATATTGACTAGCACGAAACATACGTTTTTTTAAATTGTTTAACGCGATATTGTAAAATTGCTTTTATCTGGAATTGCAGAAACATTTCATGCCTGCGGCTTTTTCAAATTCAGACAGAATCCATTATCAGATTATCCAAAACGACCGATTGAGTTTGCGCATTTGAGAGAAAAGGTTTCCAAACTTGAGTGGATGATCACGACGGCTGGCGTGACAAAATGTAGGAAACAGATCGATAAATTGTTCAAAAATGTTTAAAAATAGTGTTGGAGATCATAAAATTAGGAAAACTAGTGAGTTCTGATATATAAACAAGTACGTTTGCGCGATTTTGTGACAGACTCCGATTAGGATGTTTTGTGAAAAAGGTTTATGAAATTATTTTGAAAAATATTCGTAATCTCGATTGATTAAAAATAAATATATTCAACCCGGGGAATTATACTCTTCAATTTTGATTAAATAGCCTGAGTGAAATATTTGCTTTACGAATAATATAGAAAAAATTTTTATCGTGTGTATTTTAATTATGATTAAAATTGATAATATTTTTGCTATATTATTAAAAAGGATAATTTTATTAACTTTCGAAGTGCATGCTCAGAACTAGTGTTTTCTTTACACAGGCAACCCTATTTTCTCTGTTACCTTTATTCAAATTCTAATTTGGATAAAACTCTACCGCCTCTGTTGTCAAACAAACTGTTTTCTAGACAAGATCTGAATAACCTTCAGGTTTTAATTTCAATTGCAACTTTATCCGGTTTAATAGAATTGAACTTTCATTATTTCCGGAACGTATTCCGTCCAATGCATGTTTCAATGAGCATGTGAAGTTTTTATTAAAAAACTTGTTATAAATTTACATAAAATGGTCCTTACGTTTGTAATATACATGATGAATGTAGTACCTAATATCACGTTCAACATACTAACTGCCCAACATATTAGATCGAACACGAATTTGGTTTTCTGACCAATTAATGTTGTTTGAAATCCTGCCATATCTATGAACAACCGCTGCTACATGCTTTTTTGCATCGGAAACGGAAACGAGGAGCATTTATATTCATTTGGACAGTGCTTAATCAAACAAATAATCCTTGCGGTCATTTGTTTCATCTTTCCCATAACACACATCTGGGAGGTCACCAATCGAAACTTTACCAACAGCATAGCAGGTTGAACTGCAGCAAATATGCATTTTCCGTTCGCAATGTGCAACTGTGGAACAGTTTACCTACTCATGTGGTACAATCTGGAACTGTTGAAGTTTTCAAGAAATCACTAGATATCCACATGGAAAAGTATGTTATTTTATGTTTGACAATAATCTAACAATATTTTGATATTTTTTACCATCCGTCCCAAAGTACATTTTGGTGGGTCTTGTAAAGCATAGCTTTTTACCTGCATATAATCTATGAATAAATATATGAATAAATCTTATTTTCCACCGCTAACGAACTTTTGTTGACGAACTCAAACACAAGTGGTACTCACCTCAGACCACGGAAGTTTAGCGCAATATATGTCTATACAAATTTACCGAGAACTGAGATAATTGTGTTTTTGGTCTTTGCCCATTTTATTCTTGCAAGTGCTTCATTGTCGCGGAACAAACGCTGGTTCAACAACAGTACGAAAACCATACTCAAGTCAGGAAGATCGAATCTTGATTATTAAATTATAGTGCTTCATGTGAAAAAATAACTAAAGGGATATTCTTTGATCTATTTATGCCTTTTATCAACAAAATGGGGGTTTTCAGACAATTTTGTGGTAGCAAATAGCCGTGTGCATTCAAAGATTTAAATCATTACATTTCATTCAGTACTAGACTAGCAGTAATGAAGGCTACGGTTTCGTTCATTGAAAGCCGTGCGTGTATCGCAGAGATTGATGTGAAATACCGGATATCGTTAGCTTTATTTACCTCATTCTATTTATAAATAAACCATGAAAAATAATAATAAAATGTTTTTCGATAATCGTAAAATCTACCCCCAATTATTACTTGCGACATATCTATCTCCTACAAAAGAATGCTGGAAATGATTATAAATAACACGTTCGTTCCTGTGATCCATTCATTATTAAAATACTCTCAATGATAATTCCTACCAGCTTCACAACGAACTAGCTAAATCATAATCCACACTTACTGCCTCATACTCTTCAAGTTATCAAAGGGATTAACGTCATCGGAAAGATCTCATTCTTCGCCATCGACTAGTTATATTTTCAACATCATGCAATCATGGTTTTACTCTTATTCTTGATCACCGCTTTTTTGTCCCGCTCACTATATTCATCATTGATCTCTCGACTGAACCACGGCTTGTGCCATACACCAATGAACAGTGATGGCCAAAACCTCGACTGAATGAAGCCATAAAGGAAACAAAGTGCATCGGGCTGCGTGTATGGATTGCCTGAAGCGTGGCCTATCACGTGGTACGCTTGTTTAGAAAAAAATGCGACAAATTGCTGACGTCAGATTTGGTATCGATTATTAATGAAGATATTCGTCCCGGTGTTTGTTACTTTTGTCAGGTTTGCAAGGTCAAACCAACAGTGATATCCTCGAAGGCCAAAACTCCTGCGAATAAAATTGAGACGCATCTAAATGGACTAGGATCCAGTATACAAAAACTGAATGAAATTATGAAGGTTATAAAGGTACCAGTGTTGTCAGACTTAGGAGCTATTGTCAAAGATTCGATATAAAATCCGTCATACTCGAACAGACCAAGATTTGCCCAGATAAACGCGCAGATGGTGTCTAAAACTAGTAAGAGTTCGCCGTTATAACTGCCTGTTCAACTTCACGGAATCGATAAAAGACTCAACAAAACCATTGTCGAAAAGACCGCCTCAAATTATAAACCAAAGTCCGACAGTGTAAAGGATTCAAGTATCCGAGTATTAGTCTTATATGCACTAGTGTGGCTGAGTCACTAGACAAGCTGTTCGAAGCTAATGCAAAAACATGACTGAGTGGTGTGGTATAAATTCTGCAGTCAGATAAGTTTGGCAGCATTTACTATCTCATAACTAGTTCAGCGGAACTGCCAACTGAATTTTCATCACAAAGATGATCCTCGCCTTTTGCGAATAACGTTGCAATCAGTAGAGGACGTGCAAAACGTACCCTTAAATTCTTACCTTCTTAGCGGTGTCTCAGGGTCTACATGTCGTATTCATGCAGATCTATCATGGTGGGAGCGAAGGACGTCGATGAAATCTCTTTAGAAGTAAATAATCCAAGAAGTATTGTACCTCAAGGCGTTCTGGAAGATGTTGCTGAGGTACGTTCTCAAGTGAAATCTGAGCATGATCAAAAAAGTGTATATACCTAGCAGAAACAATCGGTATTAAAATCACCATACTTGTGGAAGCTTTCAGGATACCGAGGTATGCCAACTATAAAGCTAACCTTCTTTACAACCAAAATGACCAATAGTATCAAACGTGAATGAGAAGCTAATAGAAGAAACCTACCCGAAAACGTCAAGTTGAGCTTACGCAGGGCAATAGCTGGGAGCAAGCAAACGGATAATGCAGTTCCACCAAGGTCGAGTGATGCGGTTCAAACAAAACTCATGGAATAGCTCCAAAAAACGTGAGCATTCCGACTCAAATCGAGTCGGCACATTTATAGCACTTCTTGATTTGAACACTAAAATTTTATAAAAGGTTTATATGAAAATGCGCAAAGCCTTTCCATAAAATTGAGTTAACCGATATATGCTTGCCCCACTCATCTGAAATTATCATAATTACAAATTTATGGTATCCTTCCGAATTGATTGAGACCAAGATATCATTTACCAACATGAATTTGATAAGAAACAAGCTAGAGAAAATTGGTTGTGTTGTAATTTATTACAATAGTCGCCTCCAGTGCCGTCTAATAGACAACACAGAATTCACCCAAGAGGATATAAATAGGCGTATTTTTAATGCTGATATCTGGTGACTTTATAGGTGGTCTACCGATCACCATCAATTACGGAATCGTACAATGAAAGGTTGATCCAAGTGCTTCTGCGGTTGATTCGCACTCAGCAAGCAACAATACTTATTATGGGTTATTCTAACCTGCCTACCCTTTAATTCAGAGAAGAGCTCACCCCTCAAACGCTTGAATATCTGTATTAGATTCGATCCCTTTATACAACCAAGTTCACGAATGCACTCGGAGAAGAGGTTCTGACCACCCTCCCGTCTTAGATTTGGTGTTAACATCGGAATAACAAAATGTCGAATTGATCTGATTCTGGGGTCCACTGGGTCTTAGTGACGTTTCGGTACTCGTGTTCTACTATGTTAGTAGTACTCAGCAGTCACTCGCTTTGGACGGGGTTGTTCGTCTGGGAGATAAATTGGCCTGAGTACTACACTCTGCAGATTCATCTTTGGCAGACGGACCACATAAGACCTGACTAAAAATGGAATGAACTTGTAGACAGTGAAACTGAAGATTGACGAGAACTCGGAGATCGCTCCTATAAGATCCCATAATGAACTTCGTTTTGTTGTTCGCAGCAGAACAAATAACTGGATAGCGTTAAAGTGAGCAGCGTGGATGAAGCATGAAGCCAAAAATATTTCTACTTCTTAGCCACATTTCAGTATGTTACGCAACAAAGAGCCTTCACTTATTCTAGAGGATATAGAAGCGCAACACTTAATGCCGCTGTCAAAAAATGGAACGCAACCCTAAGTTGCTATAAAAAATCATGATCACTAAAACGAAAACTACTCAAATTGAACGTAGGAAAATCCCCAGTTGGCCTCACACCGGATGTACACAGGTTTTGCTATTGTCAGCTTTGTTAACCGATTTCCAGCCTGTTTAACTAACTATAACTATATTAAAAAAAGTGAGTTGTACCAAAAGATTGGAATTCCGATATGATTACACCTATCTTTAAAAGTTACTGCGGATCTGACGCTGGAAATTATCGTCCGGTCAAATTATTACCTGTTAATGATGAGGTCATGGAACGTATAGTCTAATAAAAAAATTGTTGCATACTTTGAATATCGTAATTTATTTTCACCAGCGCATCATGAATTTCGATCTCATCACTTTTGTCTAACGAATCTCCTCATAGCGTTAGACGACTGGACAAAGGAGTTGGATAAAAGTGATTTAGTTCACGTTTGTTACTTAGACATTTCAAAAGCTTTTGACAGAGTTGATCGCCATTTGTTTCCTCAAAAACGGATACGTTTAGGAATATGCGGAGTTGATCGCTATTTGTTTCCTCAAAAAACGGATACGTTTAGGAATATGTGATCCCCTCCTATCACCGTCGCGTGATTACCCTTCAGATCGCCACGCCCGAGTTAAAGTAAACGGAGTGCTATCGCAGAAGTTCACAACCACAATCAGAGTCTCACAAGGATCTGCGCTAGGCCCCTCATTTTTCTATTTTACATAAAAGATTCGCCCCCATATCATCCAAAATGGTCCTACTCGCGGAACATACGAAAATTTGGACGCGAATCCGTTCTGCAGATGACAATAAGAAACTTCAAAGGGGTTTGGACAACGTGTCAAATTGGTCGACCATGAATGTTATGACATTCAACATACGGAAAAGTAAGATGCACCACCTTGGAAAGAATGTTCCTTGGACGTATCGATAGGGAAATGAAAACTTTGCAGGGTGCTCGTTTGAATAGGATTTGGAGTATGATTTATTGGAAACTGAAAATCATGGTTCGCTGCCAGAATATATATCGACAGGCCAGCAGGCTGTTAGATATCTTTCGAAGAATATTTAGAAGTTTTCAAGTTATATTAGGCGCAGGAATTTGTACGTCAGACGCTATAAATTTTTATCCACGATGGAACGTGAGACGCATTGAAGATTAGCAAATATTCACGTAAGTTAGCAATAAAATTCACCCATTTACGGATAGACAACGGGTCACATTTAATTCCAACACTAATTGGTTTAACATTTTCAAAGTGCTTAAAATGATTCTCTGTAATTTCGACATGATTTTAATTTCATTTTCGGCACCAAATGGTTTTTGCGAATGATCTTTTTCTCTTAAGTGCGAAGTAACGGATGATTCATGTTACCAGCGTTCCGGAAATAAAGTACACTTGCAAAAATAAAAGCCTATAATTATTTTTACAAAATAGATGTTGTATAATTTCCTGGTTGACTGCTTCCGCTTGAAACGTTTTTCGCAATCTTTTGTGCAGCTTTACTCCTCAATCAGTGTATACAGAGTGTCTCTGAGTAATTATGCTGATGATTTTGGCTACATACCGCACTAGATTTATTCCAGTGTAGATGAATGTTTCTGTAACCGAAAATTACTGAACGGCTAATCGAGTTTTTCTCTCCCTCTGCTATCCATGAAATATTCAGTGTTACGCATCTAATTCTTGTTAACTTGTGGTTAAATCAACTGAAATGTGTAATATGTAACTGGCATAATCGATTTATCAGAAAATCTACACAGCGAATAAAGATTTGTGCCTAATCGAACAGCAAATATTCGAAACATCAACAGGAAAATTTCAAATACAGATTTATTGTTGAATGATTGTAGAAAATGATTATTTTACCGCATGGTGTTGAAATGAGGACGCTGGGTGAAAATAAAATAGGAGTTGAGACTTTTTTCTAAATGCAATTCATCCGTAAAACAACTAACAATATTGTACATTTTACCTAATTAATATGTCAAACGAATTTTTATTTGAAGATGGTCTATCGGTCACGTTTCCTTTGTCGTTCGAACGCAAGAAATTATAATTTACATTCGCCGCATTTGTTAAGAAAACGTGTTCTTCAAAATAGGTATGAACTCTCTGGACATCGAACTCGCTATAATAAATAAATTCACATTATTCCTACTGAAAAACTCTGGTGACTCGTTTCATTTGTTGAATGGAATTCACGCCGATATCTTGCATCTGCTGCCAATCCACCGAAAAGTGATGGTACGTATCAATTTTGTAGTATCAATTGTCATGTGCAACGGTGTAGGCTATGAGACTATCATGCATATCTACCAAGCGTCGCCAACATATTGTCTACTCTACTCCTAATGAAACTCCGCCAAGGACGGTCCCAAGCCCGTCTGAGAAAGGAGGAGGGTTGGGCTTAGGGCTAGCAACCCTATCCCGTAAAATCTACATTGCTACGGAAACGAAGACAACAGATCCGTGGTTCGGTCATGTATGCAGGATGGATCCCAGTTCGCATACGAAAGCACTGGCATCCGCAAGGTAAACGAAAAAGGGGACGGCCCAAGGAAACTTGGCGCAGAACGATGGAACGCGAACTACCTGCACAAGGATTCACGATGCAGACGGCAACGGAAGCAGCGACAGACCGGAACCACTGGCGTGAAGTTGTCTTCGCCTCATGTGCCACCCGGCACGGAGAGGACTGAACTGAACTAAACTACTCCTAATGATATAAAATGCATGAATTGCAATGTTTAAACGGGCACGTATGATGAGATGGATGAGAAAGCGTTGTGGTACACCAATTGAGAAAACTGATCATCAATCACGGCGGTGAGTGAAAATGGATTGGACACCAAGGTCGATGAGGAAGGATATCAGCTTGGCACGCAAGATCTCGTCTGGACCACAGCAGAAAAAGATCTTGGTATCTGGGTTTCGTTTAACCTTAAGCCTGGACATTATTGCCGGATGGTGTACAATAAAGCTTGCCGTATCTTGAGTCTTCTCAAAAGAATATTCCGGATTTTTACGCCCGAAACCCTACCCCGGGTAATTAACACGTATATACGTTCTGTTATGTAATATTCCATCCAAGCCTGGGCACCATGGCTGAGGAAGGATATCGAACTACTCGACAGGATTTATCATCGTGCTACAAAGTTGGTGTCCCGTTATAGAAATATGCCTTTCAAAGAGCGAATGTTAAAACTGAACCTACACGATTTTACCCAACGATGGATACGTAGTGACCTCATGTTGACATTCAAAATCCTGCATACTGAAAACCATCGCGTTAAACACTTGCTAAAGCCCAATGGCCTTACTCGAACACGAACACATTCAAAGGCTTTAAGCATTCCGCATTCTCGATTGGATATTCGTCGTGGAACTATTTGCCTGAAGAAATCACGCGATCAGAATCTGTTGAGGTTTTTGCTTCCAAACTCGCTGAGTTTATGACGAACCATGCGGTATGTGACTGTCCCTATTAATTTTTGAGACATTTTTTTATATATTTGTATATATTCCATATACCTTGTCATCCTATGGTTATTGTTAAGCTTACTGCTTTTTCTACCATAAAATTGTCTGAGTTCTGAGTTCTGAGATGAGGTCGGAAGAACGTTTGCCCAAATGTGAGATAAATGAGCAGTTTAAACTCGTGCATCCCTACAGCAAGTACAAAAGGATGCGTAGGCGGTGCATCTGTTTTAATTACCAACATGTGGGGTTACAATTCAGGACTGTAATTATTCGGGCTGCTAATGAAATACCACGATGAACTGGGAAGTGTATTTTTTAATACGATATTGCATTTTTCATTAGTATCATAAATATGAGTGCATCAATGAATATATAATCACATATGTACTATTAGAATGGTTAGGGTATAATTTATAATTTTATAAGAACAGACAAACGTACATGTCAGAACCAAACAATTTGTTCAACGTGTGTTTCACATGTAGAAAACGAATGAAGGGTTTTAATTCATTTCAAACTATACCACTCGCAAACAAATGTCATCATCAATATCAGCATCATTTGCGAGTATTTCAACAAAACACAGCTCACGACCGGTTTCGTGGTGTTTGCAAACATCAGGTATCGTCGGTACGATCAGGATCCGCATGTGCTTGAAACTGTGGAAGAAAGGTCAACAAGTTGCGGTTGTATGGCACTTTTTTGTGTGATTTGCAATCTACAGCCGCACGTCCTTTTGCTATGATGAGAAAATGTTTGAAATGTTAAATGGTACCTAACCTATAAATGTTGTTGCTCACATCCCCATTCCCTACAAACAGCGACCAGTTTATTGTTGTCTGCTGTCGTCAGATAGAGACAGTAAGATCAGGTTTAGTGAGTCTTGAAATAGTGGTACCCAAACTGTTTTTTTGCAAATAACTGTAGGAAAACCATCAACTAGTATTCAACATCGGGATAGCAATGATTTTTACCATTAGAAAATTATAGCAGACAGCGACGCGCTTCATACAAGTGGTAAGGAACTTGTGGTTCTAGTTTATCAACGGACTTTAACATTTATGGAGCACAATTAAGCGCAAATAAAAATACTTTATTCCATGGTTTCTATTAGGAATCTTGATTTGACTTAGCTACAAAATCGTGTAACCACTTTTGCTTAGATGAATTTGTCTCTAAAGGCACGCTTACCGCAGAGGGGAAGCTTAAGCTCATCACATGTGGGCATTATTATTGGCCTCATTCGGTCGATATCGACCACGTGTATGATAAGACATATTGAATAAATAATTATCTCGGCAAAAGATTGTTCGATTCATTTAGCAATTTGTAGCTGGTGGTCTATCCACATACTGGGCTAGAACGTTTGTTGCTCCTAATTCTGCAGCGTGTCTATGTATTTTAAATAGCGAATTTAAAATAAAGTATGTTGTGATGGGTGCAGAAATTGAGATATCGATGATATGATACTGATTGTTTTATGTTTTCTAACAACAAATAAATTTACATCCTGTTAATTTTGTAGATGCTAACTGGGGATTTTCATGTGATACATGAAAAATGGTTTATGTCAAATCTGTCTATGTAGAAGTCTAGTTTTCATGGCATAAATGTAGATCTTCTATGCGGTCTGGTATCCGACAGCAAAGTAAATGATGCGATACATGATGAAATTAAATGTCCAGACATTGCAATAGACCTCCTGCTAACTCGGATTAAACGGAATACATGTGATCGCAGAAATTTCGAAACGACTTCTCCAGGTATTATGGAAAATATAATCCTACAAAAAGCTACACATGCAAACACCTGATTTAAAATATTGGCTAAAGGTTCAATTTATTTTCATTATAAAATATTTATATAGATTTTTCTAATGTATATTATTTATCTATCGTATACGGATTACGGTGCAAACAATAGAATAGTAAATGGTTTTAATTTCTGCGTTATTGGTTCCCCTTTCAGATAGAAGAGAGAATAGATTCTTTTTGTTTTATCTCACGGATCTAATTTTCGGTGGAAATACAAAGAACAATAATTGTTCATCTGAGATTCGATTTTAAGTACTATCTTTTCTGTCTTTTCTGTTTCATAGGTGACCGTGAATTTGTTTTCTTCTCTAGTATGATATTAATCGAGAGCGAGTTAGAATTATCAATTCTTTGAGTGAATGCATCAATTTTAAGATTTTGAGAGTATTTAAATTCACGTTTGTTGATTGCAAGTTTTCGATGAAGGCTGACGGATTTTTTGAGCTTTCAACAGCTATATAACTAACAGACCACATCGTCTATAATAGTTTATGAAGACCAATGCGTTCAGGATTTTTATGTTCTAAGAACACGTGAACCACTTCTAAATAAACATGCAAGTACAAGGAAGGATCAAATAACATCCCATCGAATAAAGTTTAAACGACGAGTTAGTTTAACATTGTTTACCGCTTTTCCACTGTTTCAAGGTTCAATGAAACGTATCTCACTGTCTCAACCTGATTATGCAAATAGCCAGAAACCGGTAGTGATGTGTAAGGGATGGGAATGTCAGCACCACAATACATTGACAAGGTAGTTGAATTCTGTTATATTTTACTGACTCTGGAGATTTATTCGAGCATCACGTTTTTCTAGTATTTCTCTAGTATACATTTCGATTACACGTTCGGTTGCAAATATTTAAAACTGTCATTATTGTACGAAGTGTTAAGAGAAAATCAAAAGAATTTGACTTCACGTAATTGGAACATATCTGTTGTCAGCAATTATACAAGTGGCTCAGCTCTCATTGAGGTTAATTCTGTGGTATAGAATTACTTATCAGATCCGGACACGGGTACCAAGGATGAATCTTGAAAAAGCTTCCTAATGTACTAATTAAATCATAAAACAATTTTTTCTAAATGTAATATCCACAGAAGTTTTTTACAATTCAAATAATCAACCTTGAGTAGACGTACTCAAATAGAAGAGCATAGATTCTGAGTGCTTTTTTCCACAAACTTATTTTTAAAAGCTCAGGTTCTAGCGTTCCACAATTAAGGCACTTCTACAAAAATAACTATTTACAGCTGAAAATTCGGTTTTTGCTAAGCAGACTTTGGTAACATCGATTGTGAAATTTTCTCTGTGAAGCATATATATCAAGCAATCATATCACACTAATCTGCTCGATCAATCATATAAAATTGATGGATTTATAGGAAGAAATTTGTGTGCAATCGGTAAGGCAGAAACAGAGGTGGTGGTTTCACTGCTACTTAGACGTGTTCCCTTGTCCTGACTAGCACCCTCCGGCTGATGATGCTTCTATGTCAGACATGAAGTCAAACACTCCTCTAACCCATTGCACAGAATTTTATTGCCATTATGAATACACGATCTGTCTCAAATATATTCCAATCAATTGGTAGGTTTAATTTCAGCTAATTTACCTCAATTCACACCAATATTATATATATACATATATATATATAGCGATATATATATATATATATATATATATATTTGTAAGTGCGTAACGCACTCTTCATAAATTTCTGCCGATTAAAATTCTTATGCACTATTTACTTGCAGAAAAAACAAACTTGCGAAAGTTAACGGCTGTAAAACAAATTGCAGAATGAAATTAAATGCGTATAAACTCTCATTTTTAATTAATTCAAAATTATCAGTGAAATAAATAAAGTTTATATTGTAAATAAGACAAACCCACAGATAAGCGGTTATTAAATTTGCAGTTCACCGATTTATTAATGCTTGTTGAAAACAGACGATTTCCTTAAATGTCTGCTGAGGTTGCAACAAGTGAAACTGATTAGTTCAGATGCCACAAATTCATTAGGCTAATTCGCAACAAATTCTCAACTCATTTAGCACTTGTGTATCGCGGATAATCAAGTTTTAATTCATTCGTCGTATTTGTTGTTGGCTTCCTTCGGTCGATATCGAGCATGGATGTACATTATAATCGCATGAATTTTCATGTTTTACAGCTTTTTGAATGACTGAACAGTCCGATTCGGGAGGAACAATCTCTCCCGCAGCACTTGCAACGATAGTCGGTACTCGGTTGTAGGGCGACATTTGCACGTTGGCTGCGTGCAAATTACCCGGGAAGGGAGGGATGGTGCATGCAGCTGATCCTTTGTGCAAGTGCCAACTTCGGTTTCCGCGCCAGAATTGGCGAGAGACGCATCTCTATATTCTAACGCTAATATTGTATATCTTGATGAGAAATACCGTTTTATTAAAGAATTATTTACACTTCAATTTCTCTGCTTACAATGTTACTGTCTCAAAAGTAAGATTTAGACATACTTAAATTTGTGCTGTTATCCTTAAATGACTAATTATTTGGTGGAATAGATTCAAACATATTTATCAATAATATCGATTGCATGACATTTAAGGCAGCTTATCTTCTCCACGTGTTTTGTTTCAATGGCGCATCAGTACAACGATTAGTTATTCTTTGCAGCTGTGCGAAAATGTCAATTTATGTTTATGCAACCTGTCTTAACAACGTAAAAATATGATCCGCGATCTCGGATTGGAGCTTAACCCGATGTACACACGATTTATAGTGGCGATTCATTGATGATAATTTATGGGAAGTCATGTCGTACTATTCACCACGGGATTAATCAATTTTCCTACATTAGTGAATGAAAAATTATAAATGGTTTGGTGTATGCGCTAAACCCCATCGCTGGGTTGTCTTAACACGTACTATACACCCTAGGTCAATATTGGCAAGTTTTAATAAGGTGTTACGTCATTAATGAAGAAAATATATTCAGCTCGATAAAAAATTCATTTATTTTCGCATTCGTAGTTCATAGATCGTTGGTACGTTAAGTTAATTGTTGTCAATCATTTCGTAGCTTACAGGACATATTGAATGTAAATTTTATTGAAAGTAATGCGGTAAAAATAAAAATATAAACATGTTGCAAAGAAATTTGAGTGCAATCGGTTGGAGCAGTTTTCGGGTAACGTTTCACTTCTGACACAAAAGTGGCGGTGGGTTGACTACTACTTAATCATGTTCCCTGTCCTAACTATCACCCTTGGTCTGACGAAGCTACTATGTTAGAAGTGAAACGTTACCCAAAAACTGATCTAACTGATTGCATTCAAGTTTCTTTGCAATATGAATACGCAATAGGTCCCAAACATATTCCAAACAAGTTGCGTTTGTATGCCACTGCTGGATAAGGTTGATACGACCAAACAATACCCAACAGTCGCATACAATCAAAACTTATTTACCATCCTTCCACTGTTTTAAGACATGTGGATCCTGATCATAATGTTCCTATCTGATTAGTGCAAACAGCACGATACCGGTCGTGGGCTAGGGGTGGAATTGTATACAAATAAGCGACATTGGAAAATATAACATTTATCATGTGAAGTGTGCTACATTAAGCCCATCCATTACATTTTAGCGTCAGATTAATTTAATGGTTAAACCATCAGTTGCTAAAAGCCCTCAGATAGAGTAATATCACATAATGCTCAAAGTGTGTGATGGTGAAATGCTTTTTTGAACTGCTTGTTAAGGATGCAGTTAGATCTTACTGTCTCTAAAATATATAATGCTTCTAGATTTTAAATTTATCTAAGAAACTCGTCACTGGCGGAATATTTTTCGCGAGTATGCGGGTAGTAACATTGGGATTATTTCGAACATAATGTGTGTATAACTAGTCAAGTGAAGTGTAGCGAATCTGCCGAGTGCATTTCCGACAAAACACACCTAGGGAATAACATACTTGCGGCAATGTTGTTACATCATGCAACCGTGAACACCCATCCGGCTGGGAGTTTGGTGTAATCAAAAATTATCCAGGGTAGTGAGTTAAAATGATTAAACACTCTGTATGTGTTTAAAATGTCGCATCGCAGTATCTTTCGTGAAAACATAATCAGGTCCAATATTCCAATTCGTTCAAGTTTTTATATTTTATCGAAATCTTTGAAAAGTTACAGTCGTAGAGATAAAAACAATCCAGAAGCAAGGTATCTTCATGGATAAATGGTGTCCAGAATTTCGTACAGGTTTGATGCAATACGTTCCTTCTGTGATTTGGTCAATAATAAAGTTTGATAAGTTTCATCCTAGGCTTCAGTAAATGCTATGTAGCATTCATACATAAATATATTTGCATCCACAAAACCCTTCAAATGGCTAATCAGCGTCTAAACATTGAATAGGCGATCGTGATGTCAACTGTCGATCATTTCTAATTATATAAATCTGATTTAATTCAGAAAACGGATATTTTTAACCTGGGGAACCAGATGTGTGCCCCTCCATTGATTTTTGAATTCGGGTCCATGGGTGTTTAACATGGCATACAACATCCATTAAATGCCTTCACTAATGGTAGCTAACCTCCTTTATCCTTCATCAACTACACCGTAAACTCTAAATTTTGTATATTCCAGCTTCAATAAAAACGATCTTTGGTTATTCAAGCCAATTTTGCACTAACCACATAAGTTAGACACGCAATATATCATCAAAGAGTAAGCTTATTATAATAAAATGTTGACTTGTAAGAAAGCAGATGATGCGATATTAAGCTAACTTTGGTATTCGCACTATTAGGCAAATGTGACTAGTCTTCGACGTTGGAATGGAGCCGTTGTCAAATACAAAACACACGACTTTAAACTCTCAATATTTCATGAAATTGATTTGAATGTAAGAAATACGCGAATGGTGGTTTTAATCGATGTTTGTTATAATGGATGCAAATTTGTTGTCAGAAATGAATTTTGGTTACTTTAGATTTATGAACATCCCTGTCCCTTACACACCACTGCCGGTTTCCAGCTGTTTGCCGTCATCATTTAGATCAGGTTCAGGGAGATTCGAAACAGTGGTAGATTGGTAAATAAAGTTATACTTGTATGCCACTTTTAACCCTTTGTCTACGGTAAGTAATTTACGTATTTTATGATATTTTTGTGTTATTCGGCTTAATTATGGCATAAATAAAACACATGATTAATTTTTATGGATCAGATGCCAGACGCCGCCTGACAAGTGCACTCCGATGGTGACTGAAGGTACCGACGGGAGCTACTGAGCAATTGACTGCTTGTTTGAGGTGGTAACTAGAGTTACCGTCAGTAGACAAAGGGTTAACCCTTGCAAAGAACAACGATGTTCAAATACAGAATCATAAGGTAATTCCTGGCCAAGTGCTCGAGGCGATTATAAAAAAGTATATAATGTGTCGCTCACATCTCCATACCTTACACGCCATATATTTTTATCGTGACCTCGATACATGCCAGACGGTTACTAGTTATCCTAATTAGATTATTGTGTGTGTGGATAAGAGTTTTGTTTGAATCTTAGACCATAAATCGAATTCTGTATTAGTGTTGAGGTTTAGGCCGCTTCAGTCAAAAAATTATTAACTATTCTGATACGTTTTAATCAGCCAGTACATATAAATTAAGTCCGTCTCCGAAATAATATGAATATGGCATGGAACTCTATTGCAATGTGGATTTTTGTAATATTGGACAAATTATTCTTCACTTCATTTTGAAATCATTTATTTGAAACATTGTAGGATTGATTTTTCATTGTTAAAATAATTATCAGTAATTCAGCTTGGTCAATACAACAAATCCGGCTAAGTGAAGCCGTAAAAATGGCTTAATTATGATCGTATCTCCTGTGGTCGCTCACAGTAAGGTGTGTTGTTATAAATGATCTGGGGAACTCAATATCCATGTTTCGTTTTTTTGGTTATTTTATCGTATGTGTTATTGTAAATTTAATTGCATTTTTCAACTATAAATCTTGAATCTTGAAACGGTTGGCTGATTATGCAAACAATATTGCATTTCTGTAACAGTAATTCAGATGTTATCCAAATCTTAGTGTTTATAACAATTTATACTAATCGTTTATAGCATTTTTCACTGAACGCTAACACTTTATAAATGTATTGTCCGTACACTCTAGCTATGCTATCATTTCGCATTGCCACAGAAGGAAATGTTTCTGCATTTTATCAAAATAATAAAACTTTTCCGGAAGTTGTCTACAACTCATCCGTAAATTTAACTCAAATAACTCTTTGTCGCGTAACACAAAGCGGTTTGCCCGCAAAGCTAATCACATTACTGGTAACGTTTGACTGCTTGGTAGACATTCCACATTTCATTCATTTTAGATGAACTGTTAGACAAAAATGATTTTCCTTATTCGTAAACCATTCAGGAAAATCGATACTTCAATTTATCATTCAATGCACTCGATACGTGGAAGGTCGTCATTGAATATTTTTAGCAAACTTCAATTTTGTTGCATTCATTGCTGAATGTAATGTCATCATGATTTCAGGATATATTTATTCAATAAAAGCGACCCTGTAGTATATTTAATTAAATTTCAAATTGTGAAATCTATATACTATATTAATTTTGTTAAGAGTTTCGATGTAGGCACAATATTGGGTACAAAAATAGGTGTGCTGGCTAATCAGTTTCTGCGGGTCCAAGAAAGGGGAAAATAATTAGTTCCCACCCTAAAAAAGAATATTCATTTGCATGCTTTTCCGTCAGGACCGGTTTCGTGCTGTTTGCACTCATCAGGTAGGGACAGTATGATCAGGATCCGCATGCGCTAGTTCCCACCCTATTATGTATCGCTTATGAGGTATGATAGTTTCACACGAAACGCATTTCACGACCAGTGTATATCATTTAGGAAAACAATTAATGGAAAAAATAAACCCATGGACAAAGTTCTACATATGAGAAGCAATCAACAATAATTGCAAAGTAATCGTTGAGAAGAGTACCGGCAAAGCTCTGTCCCTCTCTGAACTGGAGCGCCCGAAATAAACGCGATCGATTTTGGGTTAAATGTGTTTGACTTAATTCACAACTTCCTAAAGTGAGTCATATGCAAACAAAATTGTAATAATACAATTTTAAAACTAGCGCATGCGGATCCCTATCTTACTGTTCTTACCTGATGAGCGCAAACAACACTAAATCGATCATGTGGTGTGTGTAATGGAAATGTATGCTAATGAAATTTATAACATGAATGTAAAATTAAATTGGACAAAAATTACAGTTTTCTCTTAAATTTTAATTAATTATGGAATAGTAGTTTAATGAGTACGTAAGCGGTGAAACTGGAGTGTTCAACATTGTGAAAATGCCATTGAAAACTGAACTGATTTAGGATTGTGTTTTTAGTCAAATAGTTAATCTGTGTGGATGGAAGTTCAGTTTGGGTCGCACTGATGCATTTCTTATATACATCCAAGTAAAGTGTGTATAGATACGAGAAATGTATTAAGACATAATTTATCGTTAATACATGTACATAAAGATTCCGAAATCGTCGTATTTGCAGTCATTTCCATCTCTCACACATAAACCGATTAGTTTCGTGCTGTTTGCATTTATCAAGCAAAGACAGTATGATTATGATCTAAAGAACTTGATAATTTGTCGCGAAATAGTACACTAAAATTGTGGGATCTCACATATTCATTTTTATTCACTGCGATCCGACGACACATCATATACATCCATTTGTCAATAATCGTTAATAATTCCGTACTCGAGTGGACAGAAACTGTATACACCATGCAGTCGTATCTCAGGCTGGCATAAATGGCCAACTGCATTTCTGAATCTGATATCAGTGAGCTCTTAAACAACAATGACATTTTAGCGCATTTGATCTTATTCTGCGGCGAAATTCACAATCATATTAACTCCTGAACTCGTTACGTTTAATTCACGTTATGATTTTGGTAAGTCTCGGTTTGCTGCTAGAGTAGCCTACTAATGTGGCAGTGTGAAGCGAATGAGCAGCTAATATGCAAAACACCACACTCGGACACAACACAAGATCAACAAGGGGCGATAACAATTTGTCAACCCGCTCTAATTGGGATTTAAGAGAATCTCGAGAAAACGCCTGACCACCTGTTCGGCAGTTTGAAGCCGCTAATTTGACAAGGAAATCAATTGAGTCCTAAGTGGTGACGGCTGCGATTGAACCGGTTGGCATGAAATCGATTGACAAATCAGAAGAAAATGAAAATAAAGTTTGCAATGAATCGATTATAGCAAGTTTTGGGTAACGTTTCGTCAGAACAACGGTGTCGGTACGAACAGTGTTCAGGTTTATATGGCATTTTCTTGACCAATCCTGAGTTCTCTAAGCTAGACAGGGGAGATCAAGATAATTGATCACACCTAATAATTACGTAAGCAGTGTGTCAGCAGACGCTGTTCACACATGTACGCCTATTAAACAAATAGGGATGAACACAGCAATTAGGGAATATGATCAATTATCTTGATCTACCCTGTCTAGCTTAGAGAACTCAGGATTGGTCAAGATAATGCCATATAAACCTGAACACTGTTCGTACCGACACCCTAGTACTGACGAAGCTTCTGTGTTCAAAAGCGAAACGTTACTAAAACTTGCTATAACCGATTCATCGCAGACTTTATTTTCATGATTATGGACTCCCGATCAGGCTCGAATATTTGCAAATACCCAGATGGAAGTGAATTTGGTAGAGACATGTCGCGTGCAGTGTTGGTGAAACAGGATTCGTCTATTTAACTTTTTTTATCAAGTGTGCGATAAACGCGTTTGTTAAATTGACATTCACATGTGTTGTGAGATTCCTGAAGGAAGGGTTGATCTTCTGAATGAATTGGGATGCAATCAACCTATGTGTAAGAAACGCGCGGGGAGGCGTGGTTAATACTAGATCGAAACATGTGCAAACAACACAGTAAAAGTGAATATAGGGCACACGATTTTAGCAGATTGACGTGACGTACTACCCTACCCTTAAATTACGACTAGCCAGCATTATAAGGGTCGCATTATCTACTAGATGAGTTGCTAATCTAAGGTAATGAATTTCGTTTGATAGTTTAACATTTGGATGAACACTGTACAAATTCGATGGGATACACACTATCTAATCTCTTATATATCTTTAGTATATTTCGTAGTGCAAACATTCTGTAATCAGAATCCGGAGCACTCTTGGAACTTTTTATAAATATGCTGTATATATATCGGGGAAAGATGTGATGAGCAGTGCTATTGATACAGGTTAGGCATTAAATGTGTCTCTCTATTTAACTTTTCTTCTGTCACATTTTTGCGACAAATATGTGCATATTTTATAGGTTGAAAAATTTCAAGTGTCACTTTGTGTGTTCAAACATGGATGTGAATGTGTGGAAAAAACACAACGTTGTCATGAAAGAAATTAAAAAAATTTACGTTAGCAACTTTAGCTACACACTGATAGAACCCTAACTTTTTTGACAATAAAATGGATTCTAAACATTGAAAATAATCGAATGTATTCGTTTTATATTGAGTGATTAGAATAATTATTAAGAATTCCGTTAACAATTGCCGGAAAACTATTATGTTTATAAAAACCATTATTCCAAACCCTCACAGCTCCGTGTGCAGATCCAATCATGGAAAAAGCTTCAACTAATCGACTTCAGGCAAAATACGTAGCTCGAATCTAGGTAGAAATTTCGTGGGTGTACTACAGTTCATCCTAGAAATTACTCAGAAACCATCCTGGTCTGATTGTTCCTGACTAGAATTTCACTTGTTTCATATTGCGTGTTGAACAGAGATCAATCTTTGTCTGGGCTGCAACCAATTGTCCAAATTGAACTGCTCCGACCTTGATCTTTGTGAGAAAAACAAAGATCATCACGGTAATAAAAAGTGTGTAACAGACGCATCTGCAACAGTTAAAAATACCTTTACTTTTATTCACGATTTAGGGATTTGGCGGCATGCAGTAGATGATGGTGTGTACTTCGAATTGCTCCTCACTTACGCAATGGAAGATCGATTGTAGATAAGAGTTTTTTCCCGAGACATCTTACACAAATGAGTAACACTGGGTTAATATACGTATTTAGGAGAATGGGGAATGTTTCAAGTGAAATGCTCAAAATTACGTCGGAGCATGCATAGTATGTTGCGAGCTCGTTTGTGCGCGGATCACTTGTTCAGACTTCCACTAATCCATATGCTGAGGTCCTTTTCTTTTGTCTTTTATCCGAATATTTTTGGATTCAAGCTAGTAAGAGACTGGGAAATGTTTTAACTAACTACAACATTCTGCACATTTTAAAGTTGAATAAAAGCCCTTTCCTCTCACTACGGTAAAACCTATTATTTGTCCATGCGGTGTCCTATATTTTTTGCTTTTACAACTTATCCTGTACAATTTTACCGGTGAATTTATTTTGAACGATTCATGTATGCTGAACAGCTCAATTCAATAAATCGAATCCAATAATCCACTTTGCGTTAAATTTGTTAACCCGATCATATTGGACACGCGTTAGTTTGACAGTCATTTTAATATTTGTTGACTTGTTCTTCTTTATATGTTTATCAAATATTTGTTTTACTTTATAATAATCCGTTTGTAACAGCAGACATGTTAAAATACATGTATTGTTACCAACTGTCATTTTTCATCTAATTGCTGTTCTGTCATTGAATGTATTATATATTATGAATACAGATAACAATTAGAAGTATTCACGATGAAGATTTTTATAATAACATATATAAGTTTTTACAGCAGAACGAAATCGTGCAGAATTTTAAACTTAAATATTAAGCTTTATGTTCCTGTTCTCGGTTCATTTCGAGAATCATGAGCGTCTGTTTACCCGCGGGAGTAGATAAAATCCGCTAGGCGGATTCGGTTGTCAAAATGTCAGAAAAATAAAGATTTTTTGTCCTCCAAAGGAAAAATCAAAAGGAAATGCGATATATTTCGTCTTGTTCTAAAGCAAATTTCATATTTTGCCAATGAGTTCAGATATTCTTTGAATTGAACTCAAAAAGATGGTTATACATACATATTGTTGTAATATTTAATTCAAGAACTTTATTCTAAGCCACAGCTGTCTGTTTAGGAAGAGAATGATACTTTTAAAGCTAATGTGATAACGAAGATATTAGTTTCAAACTAACTGTATAATACTTGAGCTTGCCGTGAATAATAAAACATTCCGGTTTTTTCGAAGTTAAGGATGAATCCTCATTTGCAAAACATTGCGAAACAGTCACTGATACTACACTACATCTGTAGTTGGACTTTGCTTATTCCCTAGATGAGAGTTAAATTTCAAGTTGTAAATGAGGGTTAATCTTAGGCTTTGCAAAAGAAAGTTTTCGTACAAAGCAAGCATGGTGGCAATTTGATACGCATATTTGATGTGTGGCGACAACCACGAATGCGGTTGAGTGTTTCGGGCCTACTTTTTGAACTTAGAATATACGACGAATATTTTAGATTCTGCCATTAAATATATATAAAAGACGATTGAATTGTAATAGAAATATTTATTCTACACAACAACTGAAATTAAAGAATGTTTACTTCAATTTAGATAAGGATTTAGAGAAATCAAATTATTATTAATATTAATAATAGCATTAGTATTATTATTAGCTATAAACGTTTGCGACCAAACGTGAAACCATAATAATGAAACAAAAGTTTGAAACAATTTGTAATAAAGAGTCACATCTTGAACAGCATGTGTGTTAACTTAGAGGTGACCTATCGATATCGTTTCTAGTTCAACTGTCTTTCTGCTGACTAGCTGCCTTAATTAACCCGTGTAAATGTAGACGCAGAGCTTGAAACTGGGCAGGCCAGATCGAGATCAATTGAGGTATTCGTTGAACGAAGCAAAATTCCCTCAGTGTCATATTCGTGCGCACGGTTTATTTAGCTCGTTTTTCGACATCCGATTGTACACAAGGGGACAGGTCTGTTAATGTTAATGCGAGACGAAGGTCAAAGTGGAATCTCAAATAGTAACTCATGAAAGCAGGAAACCGATGCGCTTTATCATATTTCATTTCAAAGAAATACACTTTAAAGAACAGGCTTTAAAAAGACAAGCGCTTGTATTTCCGGGGGTATATAGTATAGGGGTATATAGATTCGAGAGAACTTTGTAGGAGAATAATTGAACACATAATGCAAATTATAAAGGATTACTACGATTCTAGTGACTACGTATCACTGATCCTGGATTCATCTCTAGCTAAACACCTAATGAGCAAAGGCCATTGTATATGTAATGATAATGCATAGTCATATGGCGACTTTTCGCTTATGCCTTTGAAATAAGAAAGGCTGGTTGCAATGTAGAACAGCTTTTCGAACGCGTGAAGATCTCTACGAAATAGCATTCAGGTTTGCAGTAGATTAACCT
>JACCGJ010002019.1:40271-63310 GCA_013407085.1 Atriophallophorus winterbourni | reverse complement strand
ATAAAATATATTTATCAGCCGTACCTTGAAAACTAACAGTTTCAGACCTTGCACGACCACGTATAGTCGACGGAACATCTTCATTCCGAATTTTCGTGGCTTGCAAACTCGGATGTATCCTTTCAACTCCGGGAGGTCGGCGTCCGGGCAATCTATTGGGGCTTGCTCGATAAAACTCAACGGTCTCGGTGTACGCTTACGTCGACTGGTACGCGAACGATGGTATCCACCCAAACTGAGTACCTCATCTCCGTCGATGGTGGACAACTCATCCAGCATAGCGTCGATTTGTGCATCGAGCTCCACGATACTCAGTGGCCGCATCTTGGCGCTCTTCGGATCTTGTTCGTGTCTGAGATAGCCGCCAATTGGGGATATATCGCGGGAACGATGTTGCTTCGCGTCACTCGAAATGTCCTGTCCGCCGATTTTCGAAATTGATGTTGAAGAAGTCAGGTCTTTTTCGTCATACTCTGAACGAATTTCGATCTGATACGACATGGGATTATGGGATAAATGAATTGAATGTTAGCTGTGCGGTCAGTTTGTTTGATGATAGGTTAAATATTGCATCAAAATTAAATAAACTGCAAAATACTTCGCAACAGAATTCTCGCCTATTTAAAATAAATACAAATACGATCAGATTCGATGTCAATTATGAAAAAATAACTGCAAAGAATCCGAAGCAAAGCAACTTGGGTTTAGTCAACGATTATCCAAAATCCTAGTTGGTAGCTCCACGGGCAGCCCAACGCCTTCGCTCGGGGCGGTCACATGACCAGGCGTATCGATCGAATCTTGAGATCGAACGATGACACGCCTACGCAATCAGCGCACAAGTGGCCTGGCTGTTGAAACAATGTCCGGGCAAGAGTGGAGGCATTGGCAAATGACATAGAAGGCGTTGTGTTAATAAATGGCGATAAAGTCGTTCGGTGTCAATTAGCTCTTGTTTGAATCAGGGCAATTTATACACACTTTGCATGAACTCCTCAGCTAGTAATGACAGTCCATCTAGGAAAAGGAATACCCTGATTCCAAATAGCCTCTTTCTTGTGGGTTACCAGATTGCCGGAAAGACTTATGGAGGTAACCTCAATACAACATCAAGAACGAAGTGACATCGTCGGAGAGTTGGCTCACGGCGCTTTATTTCTGTTAGTACCAGGTTGCTTTGCAGGCTGCACTTGAATATGAAAGTACTCGAAAGTAATTAGAACTGTGGATATCAATTGTACACTGCAAGAGAGTACACGAAATTTCCTCAAGTTTAGGCTCAGCTCTCCCTGTGTCTAGAGTGAAACATAAGAATTTTTATGTACGATGTTGAAATGCGAATACATTGTTGGATGTTGTTATCAAGGATGACCGCGGTTCGAGTATGCTTCCCAATTAGTATGGTATGGTATGAGAGCACAGGCCTGATCCAGGCAAAGTGCCGCACAGTCACTGGCTGGACGTGGGCTAAGATACTGTCAGGTTGCCCAAGCCTAGACAGATATGAGGAAGGAAAAAGAACAGGAAATGGTAGTGAGACTCCAGAACTAAAGAGGTTGATCGTGCGCGAAATGTGTTTTTTGATGAATGAAAGGCACCTTCTGGTGCAAGCATGGGATCAGTCTCCAAACTAAAAAATCTGTTCAGTATGAAACAATTTATTCGCTTGTGTTGAAGTAACAGGCTATGATATCTATGGAGGTGTTTGGCCGTTGGTACCTTAGGATAATCATGGGATTCCGGTATACTGGCCGCGTATCTGAAGCTGGTGTTAGGATGTTAGCGGAATAACTCCGCTCTGCTTATAGATGCGACAGCGAAGATTGCTGTGCTTTGGCCACGTCCTATGGAAAGCAAAAATAAGAAGCAGAAGAAGAAATTTACTTTATTCGTGTATACGAATTTACAGTAAGTAAATTAATTTCTCCACAAAGCTAAGAAGAATTGATATGTATAAAATCACTCAAGCGTGATTCGAGAAAATGTTCTCACAATAAATAATGTACGTGGGTCAAAATACTGTCAGGTAACCCAGGCCAAGACAGACTTGCGAATAAAATTACAAAATGAAGTTGGAAAATTGGCGAGAAGATCTCAACATCGGATATCAAATTGTCAGGCGCATCTTCAACTCGGAAACAGTCATCGATTTATTAAACATGTATCGTCCCAGGTAAGGAAAAAAAGAGTTTCTGAATTTATTAGTTCTTCGATAGGGAATAAATTATTGGCTTCGGTTGGAGAAAATGATTTGCAGGCAACCAGGGTCTTGTTCAGTGGATGTGAACTATCAGAAGAAATGTTTCAGATCAATATCTGGCATTCACGGAAGACATAGCTCGACCTTGAGATAACCTCAATACCTCTTCTAATCAGTAGAAAAGCCTTTTCCAGGAAGCCATAAAAAATTACGGGTATGCGTAAAGCAGTTTTGGAACGTTGCAAGACAAACAAAGGGTTGAATTACATTGGGTGGAATGGAGAGAAAACGGAAACGAATAGAATAAAACGACAACCGGTGACCTTTCAGGAATTGCGTGGTTACATGATTGGTCCAGCTAAGTTTTTCGGATATTTTAACACCAAGGTACTTGAAGCTATTACATCTTTCAAACACTGATCCTTCAAATGAAACACGAGGAACCTTTTTAATGCAGAAATGAACATTGTTGTCCAGTCATGTTGGAAAATACCATTTCGTTGCACTTTTGGGGATTCAAAGATAAACCAAGTGTGGGTGACCATTGACTCATGATTCTAAAGCATGTTGTTCGACTCGACTTTTGTGGTTCAATGCAACAGCAACATCGTCGGTATATTTAATTGTAAGTGCACGGATGTGTAATCGTGCAGTACTTTGTGCTGTGGCTAATACCGCGCTAAATTGATTGACCAGAGGTAGTGAGCTGCGTGCGGAAACAGGCTGGAGTCTCACTAACATTTCCTGCTACATTTCTTCCTCATATCTGTCTAGGTTTGGGCAACCTAACAGTATCTTAGCCCACGTATAGTCTGCGACTGTGCGGCACTTTGCCTGGATCAGGCTTGTGCTTTCATACTCATACTCATACGCACTTACGAAACTGTGTTATTAATTGGCGATGGCGGTCTAGTGCTGACTGGGATGTCAATTGTAAAGCATGATAGAGATGCCCTCAAAATGCAGACCCTCTATGTCGCTCGAAGGTAGGGCGTTATGAGATACCAATGTGCAACGGGTGGGCTAGCCTAGATCGAGACATCAAAGGATCTGACTAATCCAAACGTGAAACCAGCCGCCAAATGAAAACAAAGTAAGTATTGTTGCATGAAATGAAAGAGTTCTACTGGCGAGCAAAATTCCTTTCACCCAAAGTTGTTGCAATATTGTGCGATGCAGCGCAGTGGAGGATTAGTTGCACTAATGTAATATAAGAATTTTTGTACCCAATAAATTTCAAGCAGTGCTAAGATACAATGATCCTCGCTATCGAGAGTTTCCGATAACTTTGATCGTCTATTAACTAGCTCGTCTCCAATCGTTCTACTCAAACGTTCCCGTGATGTTGAAGGTCACATTCCAGAATCTCAAGGTCACGCCGATTACATGATTTAATCAAGGTCAGATTCGAACGTTCAGTGCAATTCAAAGTTTTAATTGTCCAAAGCGCAAATACTTTACAGTAACCACAGTTTAAAAATATATGGAATGCATAAAAACAACACAAATGTTTTATCCATATGGAAAGTCAGCACGTGTATTGAGGTGCAAGGTTCGATTTGGTCAAAATATACTTGTCAAGTTCAGTCTTGAACATGCTCAGGCTTGATGCGCAAATGATATGTGGGGGCAGAGAGTTCCATATGAAACAAACTCTGACAGCAAAGAAAAACCTTCGACAATTTGATCTAGAGTGTGAAAGGGTTAATTTGTAGCCATGAGATCTGCTACCACGTGCTTCTCACCGATGAAACAGGTGTTCAAGGTGTAAGGGAAACAAATTAAGAGATTTTGTCGTTTTGCCATAGAGGGGGCAAGTCTACTTCCAACAAATTCCACATAATTTTGATAATTGCAATATAGAATATCTACCCCAGCCTTCGACAGGTAAAGCGATCAAGTGGTATTGTGATACTCATATCCTCAACAACCAGTCATTGGCTGTTAGAGACAGTGAGCTTGGTTTCAGTAAAAGAGGTAAACAATGTTATACGTTAAAGTAGCTGTTAAATAGTGCTTATACGACGGAGAATGATGTTCAAACACAACTTCACAGGGTGCGACCTGGCCAAATGCTCAATACGCATGTAAAGACCAAAGTTTAGTGGTGCTGGCACCCCACCCGCACTTACACACAACCACCGGTTTCTGGATGTTTGCCGTCGTTAGATGGAAAGAGTACAATTGGGTAATTTCACAACCAGTTTTGGAAATGAAAACCTCCAGGATGGGCATGCCAATACTGAAGAAAATTTCTGGCAATCTATAGGGTTCATTAGCGGACAAACTAAATGATCATCGATTTATTTGGCTTTGTCATGGCAGATTTTGAACCGCTGGTTTTATACTGTTAGTCGGGTAATGTCGTGGAGATTTTGATCTAACAAACTTGAATTAATCGAAGATTAGTCGTGTTATGAGGTAGGTTATCACTTGAAACTCCGCTCGGATTTGAAGGTTTGTTTAAATTAATCAAAATGCACCAGGGTCATTTTACTGTGGTAGACAAAATAAATTTGTTTACCACATTACCTTGCGTTCAAGGGCTCATTAAAACAGTCCAGGTGTAATGAAAACAAACGCTGTTGAACCGGTAAGTGCAAGGGATGTGAGCACAGTAACATGCCTGATTATGTTCATTGCTTTGATTGGGTGACTTATATCAATCACGTGAGTCATTCATCTAGCATTCTGCGGTGTCGATTTCGTTAGAGACTGTTGAAGATGTCAAATTTTTACAATCGCATTATCTATAGCCTTTACCGGAGAGGACTTAATATTGTGAATATCGGTCAATGAGTGGTAGAGGAACTCCGCCATGGACGGTCCCAAGCCCGTCTGAGAAAGGAGGAGGGTTGAGCTTAGGGCTAGCAACCCTATCCCGTAAAAGCTACGTTGCTACGGAAACGATGACAACAGATCCGAAAACTCTACTCAACAATGGCTACAGGAGTGACGCGAACCTTACAAAAGGTCCCATGACGGATGGAGATGAAAGCCGAAAGGAAGTTTCCACCCCGATGGCCGATCTCCTTGCGCCGAAAAGAACGATAAGACTTGGTTGCTGGAACGTTCGAACGCTGTATCAAGCTGGCAAGCTGGCTCAAGCCATACATGAGCTCAACAGGTATGATCTGAGTATACTTGGAATGTCCGAGGTGAGATGGACCGGCTCTGGTCAGCGAAAGCTAGATAGCGGTGAGACTATTATCTGGTCAGGAAGGCAAGATAACCTCCATCATGGTGGAGTCGCTCTGCTTGCAAGCAGAAAGACCAGCAGCACGATCATGCAATGGAAGTGTGTAAACGAGCGACTCCTATATGCCAGACTAAACTCGAGATTTTGCAAACTCTCGATTGTGGTAGCGTACGCTCCAACAGAAGATGCAGTCCAAGAGGAGAAAGACAGGTTTTACGAAGCCATGCAATCAGTCTTGAGGGTCATCCCGAAGCACGACCTACTGGTGGTAATGGGAGATTTTAACGCTAGAACAGGAACTGTAAATACAGGCAGAGAGCGTACCATGGGAGTGCATGGTGTTGGCCTACAGAATGATAATGGGGAGAGGCTACTGGACTTCTGCGAAGAGAACGATCTTGTCGTTGGAGGCACCCTATTCCCCCACAAAAACATCCATAAAATAACCTGGTCTTCTCCGGACGGCAGAACAGAAAGTCAGATTGATCACATGATGATAAATGGTAAATGGAGGCGCTCGTTACAAGATGTGAGGGTTATGCGTGGTGCCGATATTGGTAGCGACCATTTCCTGGTCGTGGGAAAGATTTGTTTGAAACTGAGAAGGGCAAATATCGGAATTCAGCGCAGCCCACGGTTGAATGTGAATAAGCTGAGTGATGAGGCCACGAGGAAAGCTTTTGGCAACATACTGAGAGAGGAAATCAACGCACGACCCAAGGATTCAATGACAATTGATGTTTTCAACCGCACACTAAAGGCAGTCGGAGAAAAATTCCTCGGGTACAGACAGAGGGGCAAAGCTTCGTGGATCTCGCCGAAAACCTGGCAACTCATAGAAGAGAGAAAATATATAAAGAAACGCATGCTGAGCAAGAATCCGTCTATTGAAAGGAATGCAATCACTGAAGAGTATAGAATGAAAGACAAAGAGGTTAAAAAATCAGCGAGGAAGGACAAGAGACGGTATGTGGAAAACCTGACACAACAAGCAGAAGAGGCGTGCCGAATGAATGATTTGAGAACGTTATATCAGATTAATCGAAAGCTCTGCAATCGTAGTCAGGCAAGCAATCAACAAGTGAGGACCCAGGGTGGAGATGTGATAACTGATGCGAAAGAAGAGTTAGTCAGATGGCGAGAACATTTCGAGCTCATTCTAAACCGCCCACCGCCACAAACCAACGTCGATATACCTGAGGCAGCTACAGACCTCGACGTCAACACAGACCCCATCAGCATCCAAGAGGTGCAATTTGCTATCCAGAGGTTGAAAAATGAAAAGGCACCAGGTGACGATGGAGTGTATGCCAAAGTGCTCAAGGCGGAAACCGAAGAGACACCGAAAGTTTTGCGAGACCTATTCCAGAACATCTGGAATACTGAGCAGATACCGGACGCCTGGCGTTCAGGTACTGTAATCAAACTTCCGAAGAAAGATGACTTGAGCTACTGCACCAATTAGCGAGGTATTGCGCTTCTATCAGTCACGAGCAATGTATTCTGCTGCATCATTCTCCGACGTGTCTCCAATGCAGTTGAATCCATTTTACGATAAGAGCAAGCCGGGTTCGGGAAAAGAAAATCTTGCATTGACCAAATCTTTGTCCTCCGTCAGATCCTGGAGCAGACACATAAATGGAATGCAGAGCTATGTGTGGCCTACATTGACTTCCAGAAGGCTTTCGATAGTGGTCACCGACCAGTGTTATGGAAAATCCTCCGTCATTATGGTATACCATCAAAGATAGTAAATCTCATAAAAACCTTTTATGAGAAGTTTGAATGCCAAGTCGCTCACAATGGAATGCTCACTGAGAAGTTTGAGGTTCGTACGGGAGTGAGGCAAGGATGTATCCTCTCACCGATACTCTTCTCTCTAACAATAGACTGGATTATGAGACAGGTGACCGATGGCAGGGCAGCAGGCATTCCATGGACCCCAGCGGGACCGCTAGAAGACCTGGACTATGCGGATGATGTTGCCCTCTTGGCGTGCAAGATCAGTGACATCCAGAGCAAGAGCGATCGACTATCCGAAATTGGCAAGACGGTGGGTTTAGAAATTAACGCTGGCAAATCGGAGGTAATGCGGAAGAATGTTCCGGAGCAACCACCAGTGTTCGTGGACGGTCAACCGCTCAGTGAGGTTACAGATACAGTCTACCTTGGGAGCAAACTGACTGTAAATGGTGACTGTGAAGATGAGGTCAGGAGAAGGATCGGGAAGGCGAACCAAGCATTCTGCATGCTGAATTCCATTTGGAAATCCTCCGCTCTCAGCATTAACACGAAGATCAGACTCTTCAAGAGCAACGTTCTGAGTGTGTTGCTGTATGCATCGGAATGCTGGAAGACGACCGCTGCCATTGAGCGCAGAATGAACGTGTTTCAAACTAAGTGCTTGAGAAGGATTCTACGAATTTTTTGGCCACACACCATTTCGAATGAAGAGCTCCTGAGAAAAACTGGTCTGGAGGTGGTATCTACCGTAGTCAAAAGACGACGGTGGAGATGGTTCGGGCATGTCTGCAGGATGGATCCCAGTTCGCATACGAAGGTAGCCATTCACTGGCGTCCGCAAGGTAAACGAAAAAGTGGATGGCCCAAGGAAACTTGGCGCAGAACGTTGGAACGCGAACTACATACACAAGGATTCACGGTACAGACGGCAACGGATGCAGCGGCAGACCGGAACCACTGGCGTGAAGTTGTCTTCGCCTCATGTGCCACCAGGCACGGAGAGGACTGAGTGGGTCTGTTTGATTTTATTCTAAGTAAGAGTTAGTGTGATATTATTTTCACGTTTAAAATCAAAAATTTCGAAACACTCTATATAAATTAAATGAGAAAATGACACGATGAGTATACATCCCACGTATAACTAATGATTTCTTCGCCTACTCAGTTTTATCTATATGGGCTTTGAATGGTTTGCTTAACAAGTGGTTAACGCTTTGTGTAGTGCGATATTTAAAGCAAATTTGAATTTACATACGCATTGAATTTCATGTGAGGTGCCCATTTTTATTCAGACCTTAATCCTTAGTGTTGAAAAGCGTCCATTTTTACCATAAAATTGTTAAACCCTTTGATAGCTCATTCTTCAGGTTCCGGAATGATCGTAATATCACGCTCAGAATTTGTCGCCCAATTTTTAATCGATAAGCTAAATATCCGTGTAGATTTTACTCTTGTAGCAGTAAAACGTTTTTTACAATAAATAACTGAAACAAAACATTCTAGAAGACATTCTAGAAAAAGACAAAGAGCTCGACACTAACAAACTTCCGTGATTCAGATCGTATGTTTCAAGGTCGTTCCGCTTGCTCGATGTTAATTAAATGTATCATATTTTCATTAAAACAAGTTCATGGAACCCACAAGTTCTTGCGGAGGAACTAAGGTTGCATCCGATTGCTAGCAAGAACATTTTTAGAAATATATCTGGTGCATCAACATGTATACTCATCTTTA
Organism: Atriophallophorus winterbourni; assembly: GCA_013407085.1. NCBI lineage: Eukaryota > Metazoa > Platyhelminthes > Trematoda > Plagiorchiida > Microphallidae > Atriophallophorus > Atriophallophorus winterbourni. The sequence goes on along the minus strand of JACCGJ010002019.1, from coordinate 54,434 downwards.
CATGGGTTATTTCGCATTTGCCTCTTGATATTCACATCGAATGTAGCAAACTCTTCGGATGGTATCATCTCGTTTTACTTGTCTCATCACAGTCCTATCGCAACTGGCTCAGATATCACCGAAATGAATGTAATTTTCCAAGGTCGGTTAAAATGTTCAGGTCATAGCGTGTATCGTGAGAACGTAGCAGCGAAGATGCTGGTGGTTAACGGGTGTGGAACGAGAGATCATGCTGAAGTAGTTGAAGTAACAAAGTCAGGTAGGAATGCGGTCAACAAGGTCAATGTGTGTGACATCCACAAAACCTGGCGTCTGATTCTGAAGCGAATAAAGATTAAGGTATATGGGCTCTAGAGTGTGCACTGATTGCGTAGGCAGGCAAATCAGTAAATGCACTTTTTACAACTTATATGAGTTAAAATATTATGCGATGATACTGCATGCACCAGAGTCTATTGATTAGAATAAGAAGAAAAAGAAAAAGAAGAAGAAGAAGAAGAAAATGAATTTATTCTTGTACATAAATTTTCAGCTATAATCGCGATCTCGTTCGTCAAGCTTAACGAGTTCAGCGCATAAGCGAATCTCAGTCTCTCTCAATACAATTTGAAACTGATTATTGTTCATACTGACTCCCTGAGGGGATGAAAAACGTCAGCCGCATTCGAACGATACGCAACTTTCCAAGGCCGGTCTAGCGACCCATCGGGGTGATGGCTTGAAGCGTACCGGCTAGCACGAAATCAAATGACAAATTAGAATGGAGTGATAACCGTGACATACGGTTTAGGTCAGGGTTGTGTTTAATTGATTCGCCTGTATAAGAAAACGGCAATATTCCTGAGAATCTTCGAGTGAAAATTTTTCAGCGAAACAGAAACGTCATTCCTTTAAATAGATCAATGAACATGCTTATCGGAACCACCGATCTACGAACGACGCCATTGTTTTCCGGTACATTTTTACGAAAGCTAGGCTGTAGTTGATTAGTTGTCAAATTTAACTTTTTTAATAGTTGAATGCTTTTAGTGCGTCGAACCAGCACAAAACTATGCAATCTCTCCGCATTCATGACACCACAATATGCTTGACCGGAGAGGCAGAAACGCTATTTAGACAAAATCGAATAGGCCGCCTTTAATCAAGTATGCCATTGGAGGATCACAGGTCGGAAAGTGGTGTTTGACGTCATGTTTGACAGTAGTAGATTGCGAAAACGATTATGAAACTTCAGAAAATCCTGTCATTATGTCACTGAATACTTATGGGATCTCAGGGGTAATTACTCTAATTGTTCTGATTGGGAATCACAGAAGTTACCAACTGGATAATTCTTTGTTAAATTGTCAGAAGGCTTACGTCCACCTATATTGATTGAAAGATCAAAATGAGGATGGGAATCTGCACCCAGAATTGGTACTTTGACATCAGCGAGCGTGCAAATCCATCGAAAGTTAACTCTGAGACCTAATTCAACAGAAAGTGCCTTTGACGGAAAGTAGAAAATTTCGTGCTGTTTGCCGCCTGTAAATGTTTTTGATAGTTCAATTTGTCATTAACAACAAATTTGTTTAACTTATTTCTTAGCAAATGGAATGTCTCCAAACTCTCAACAGTGGTATTATGTGGATGAGCCGGCCATGCATCGTTTCGCAAAGTTAACCATTTTCGTGTTCGGCATCTCAGCTTAAACGTATATCCCTGTTTTTGCACATTTGGAACAAGATGAGAGTGCATTTCAACGGCAAATTAAAGTTTGTTTAACATCCACTGCCACTGATCGTGCACGTTTACAGATCCCGGTCTTAAGTCCGACAATGTGCAAAAAATGGATATACGTTTAGGTTAAGAAGTCGAACACGAAAATGGTGACTTTGCCTATTGATGTATGGCGGGCTCAGCGACACGATACGTCTCCCGGAGCTGACGAAATTGCGCACTGATTCTCAAAAACTGTGCTTATACTTTGTGTACGCCCCTCATATTCTTGTTTAACCTCTCTTTAACCCAAAGTTTCGTTCCATGTGATTGGAAGAATGGCATCATTACCCCAATCTACAAAGGAGGAAACCGTTACGAAATCTCTAACCATAGATCAGTAACACTACTACCGGTGATCTGTAAAGTGACGGAGCGCCTCGTAGCAAACAGCCTTGCTCGCAGTCAAAAAACACGGCTTCAAAAAAAGATACACTTGCCTTTCGAACATTCAGCTCGGCCTCGATGATTTGACACAAGCTGTAGATTAAGGTCTCACCGTACACTCTTGTTATCTTGATATTTCAAAAGCATTCGATCGTGTCAACCACAGTCTGTTACTACAAAAAATGCAATGTGACATCAAGGGTTCATTACCAGACTGCTTGATGATTATCTCTGCGAACGTGCCATTCGAGTAAGGGTTGATGGTGCTTTTGTCACGACCCATTGCAGTAACGAGTGGGGTGCCGCACCACCAAGCTCGTACGTGGTTTAAAACACAAACAATACGATGATCGTATTACACTTCTCAATCTCTTCGACTCTCGCTACCGCCGTCTTAGAAGTGATTTGATTCTTATGTTCAATATGTTGCATACCCCCAACCATCCCCTGAATAAACTGTTCACACGACTACCACCACGAACCAGCCGGAGTCATGATTACACATTACTCGTTCCCGAATCGAGACTGAACTTTCGAAGGTATTTTTATTCTGTACGTGTATGTTTTACCTGGAACTCCCTACCCTGTAATATTGCACATTCACCCAACTTGTATATTCTCAAATGGAACTTGGACAAATTCATGTAGACCAATCCAAACATTGAACCTATATATTGTACACTATTACAGCTTTAAACATTGAACCCATGCATCGAAGTAAACTATACATATTTACCCTATGGATTTACATGTGCCATCCAACCGATGTAAAACAGTTTCTGCCCTATGGATTTTTACCGGTTTCATGAACTGATCAGTAAGCAAACAAACCCCGTTTTTTACTACCTATGTTATTCGTAATTTCCATATTATTCTGTTGTTTTTGTGAAGCTATATGCTTTTCAGACCATTAAATTGAATTGAATTAAATTAAATTAACGTCATCGACGACCGGTCCTTGCGTTCCATATTGGATGGTGGGATGACGCTAATTTCGGCACCAGTGTCGATGAGGAATCGCATTTTAGTGGTCCTGAGGGTAACGTAGAAACGACGGCTTTGATGGGTGCCAGACAGAGCTACCGTGTACACTGCCTTGTCTCGCGGTTTCTCGGTTTGGACAAACATGATTCGTAAGTTCAAGGTTACGTGCAAAGCAGAGCCTTTGCGCCGAATCTATGATTATAAAAGAAAAAACGCGATCCATTAGAACGACCGTTGGGTGGTTTCTTGAGCTGACGGGGATTATGATTTCGAGAGTTACTACGGGATGTTTTGTACTTGCATTGACAAGTTATGGAACACGGATTTCAACTCTTCGAAATCGCTTTGGATATGTGTGCAAGAATCAGCGTGACTTATGTGTCTTACGTGAGATGACGTAACGTTGTGCGAGATATCGTGAACTTCGTCTGCAATGCATGCCAATTGTTAAAGACTGATGTGGTTGTCCATAATGGATGAGACCTGGCGGATGTCGGCTGCCATAATTCAAGAACGATTTTGTCATCAACAGGTTTGTCTCCTTGTAATTGAAGCATGTGTCGTAGGTGTTGTAATTGAGTGTAATCACCCTTCACTACACCGGACAAAATCTTCCGTAGGTTTTGCTCGACAGTTAACAAAGTACGTGAAATGATGGTACGTTTAAGTGCATCGTACTGATTCTCATCAGGGAAGTTGTATATTAAATTGACAACCTCCTTTGCTACTGACGTCGGCAAAATAACAAATTCATGGTTATACTGGGCTCGTTGAGTTATCTCGTGGTAAGACTCGAATAGTGCTTTGATTTGTGCGAACCAGAGGCGAGGGTCGTTCTTACCAAAAGAGGGAAGGATACAGTGTGGCATAGCATGCGTAGAAATATCCTCAGATAGTGTATCAGAAAATGTTGAATTAAGATCCATTTCGTAAATCAAAAATACATATGACAGTAAAATCAAAATAAATAGGAGTAAATGGTACGCGCGAAAATTTCAAAAAGAAAAATAGTTCGCGGCACACCTAGTTGTAGCGGTTGATCCTGCGGAGATTTCACCACTCACAGCGTACGCATTCTGATTATTGTACCCAATAAACCGGAACACACTTCTCAATGTAACACGGCATACAAATTCAAAGTAATCACATACGATAGACTTGTCCCAAAACAGAACACTTGAGCGGCGTGAATAATGTATTCAAATTATGTACATATTTACATATATCCATTATAACAAAATAATGACGAACTATGTACGATTAATAAAACAAAAAAAATTACAATGATGTAATGTAAATTTTTAGCATATTCAGAATCCCACGAATCTGTCTTACTGAATTCAAACGTGATGAGAACCTAATCTAAATCCGCTTGTCAAAAATATGTCATTTGGATGTCTACTGTTTGTTTTGTTTTTGGTCTTTCCACACATTTCGAAAAGCTTAATGAAAAGTTTACTCATGAAGCCACGGAAACTCTCCAGAGAATTGGCGTGTCCGTCGATGCGGCAAATTTAAATAATCAGAAAAAACTAATCACGAATTCGCACTATTATTAAAATCAACGAACTTAAAATATAAAAAGGGTTTTGTTGAGTACTGGTATTTTTTTATTAAAGCCTTTATAACGAAGACATATTGTTAGCATAAATATTGTTCTGGGTTGCAGTGAACTCTGATTGTTTGTTTTATTCATTCTAAAACGGCCGTGTCACTTGATCGGGCGGATAATATTTTTCATGCAAATTTCCACTCCCACGAGTAATTGATTTACATACCAAAAGGAATTACAGCCAAGCTCTTTGATGATTTTTCTACCCGGGCGATTGAAATTTAGCCGAATTTCCTGGTAGAAAATTGCGCAAAACCTGGAAACGTCTCAGTTGTTAGACTAACCTGTGAATGGCAATTGAAGTGATGTTCAACAGGTGTATTTGCCACCTGATCGAAAACAGCCTTCACTACTATCTGCTAATAGGTTTAAAGCGAAAACCCGTTGAATTTCACAGACGTAAGTGAACATTTAATCAATATATTACATAAAAAATTCAATTACATATATTAATTGATAGTTCAGTAGCTTAAAATCGGCAACCATCTTGCGCGATTTATAGTTCCCAATCAAAATAATGGCTATACAACTGAATCGAAATTACCAATCGATAATTGCGTAAATCGGTGTCAACATAAAGCTATAATAGTTTCTATAAGTTCAGCAACCATTGTAACAAGAACTTCATTTTTTGTACATCAAAACAAGATAAATTTGACACTTGTGAAAATTTACACCGTTGTGACAGCTATTTCATCACACTGAACGTGATTAGTCGTTTCACTGGTAACATTGTTTGACCTATGAATGTAGAGTAATGTATATTAAGATATTGACAATTGTTTAGCTGTATTACATCTCAAATAATTTTAGGAATGAATTGCTGAAATAAAACAGTCCAATATAGATTTCCGTAGACCTTTCTAATATTATTCACTATATTGATCCGATTGGAACCACGTAAAATCAGGTTTCACAATAAGTTTTGAAAACATCTGATCATGAAAATGTTAAGTGAATCAATCCGTTTCACAAATTTAGTGCTAATATCAAAAGTTTTTTTATGTCATCACATTCCATTTATTCTACTCTCTGCTACATTCTAAAACTTGATTTCGACCTAGGCGTTAGATATAACGGATTTAAAATTGAGAATTGTTTAGCGCTTTGTTATAAAATCGATGCTCAATGAACCATATCTTACCCGTCTCCACAAATGAAGTGCGTTTGAATAAAATTTTGACAATGAACCGAATGGATTTTGTTAGCAAAAAACCACTTTGGTTATTTATGAGCAAGCTATATATTGCAAACTCTGCGGGCCTTGAAACAGCAGAAGAATGATAAAATTGCCCGAAACAGGAACTCACAAATTGGAAAGAAAATATGTTGAATCCCATACCGACGACATTGTTATTCACATTGTTGGTCAGGCTGTTCATTTGGTTTAACTGGTGCTGTCGAGAGGGAGCACTTGCTGTATTGGTAAAAGCTAGTTCTCCGCTTGAACTACCCAGGCGTATATCTCAGCACAGGAATGGTGAGAACATTTCCTTCCGCTTCTGTGGATGAAGCAATGCCACGAATGACGTAGAGCTAAGCGCCTGGGTTTGCTTCGTAGGGTGGGAGAGATGTTCAGGCCTCACAGGACAGCTACCGCCTCAAGCTGGCAAGCTTCCTGTCAATACGGTGCCATCTCACAACGGTCTGCAATAGTCATTGGGTGCATGTTGATTAGGTACCAACGGTCTACGTGAGGGGAGTATTTATGACGGGTTAAGCGCGTCATCGATGTAGGTACCAAAGCTTTCAAGCCCATGTGTGTACAGAGCTTAGTCCATTCATTGAGCTCATGTGCTTTTCTTGCTGAGAAAAGTGAATCTGTCGATTCCGGGATATTTGTGCAGATTACACTGAGAGCGATATCTGTCTTAGTAGAATGAGCGGTAACATTGCTTTTTTGGGAGGCTCGGATCTAGCAACTAGACGACGGGGAGTCCTGGACAAAGTGTTCACAATTTTACCAGATGAGGACCTAGGTAAACAGGGTTCAGTAGGTCCATCTTTATTACCTTCGGATGAGCTATCACCACATTCAGTTAAGGGAGCAGTTATTGGTGTAATTTCCTTTTCCTTTTTGTCTTGAGCAACATTTATTTCGGGTCGAATTGCGTTGGCAAGTGTATCTACCAAAAGCGGTTTAAACGTTTCCTCAAGTTTTCGATAGCAATTTTCCAAAATCTCTATTCGAGATTCCAGCTTTGCTTCGTGGGGAGGATTTGTAGTCGTATCGATAGGCTGTTTAATTCAACATGCACAGCATACGTAGCAAACACCGGGTAAATCAACGTTGTTAATAAAACATATCACTTCTTTCGTTAGGGCTTTATCACATTTAGTATGTATTTTACCCAAACAGCCAAAACATTTAACTACGTTGGATTTGGCGCTTACCCCTTTGTTACACATTTGACACGCATCACGTGCTGCCTTCTTTATCTGGGTCATCGAGGTCATCCTTCGAGTCATTGTTACAATCCAACGAGAGATGAGTCAGTGCACTTGGCGATGCAGTTGTTTATCGATCGGTAGGTACTGGTGGAGTGAATGCGTTGGATCGGAGTGACACGATCCAAGCGGTAAAATAAGAATGAGTAGGATAAAGTGGTGCGGTTGAACGAGTTTCGATCTGATAGTGTTGGCAAAACTATCAGTTAATTCTAAATGATGTGATCCTTTCAACAGTATTCGAACAGGAACAATATTCTGAATCGCCAGGGATATTGCACGCGTCGGTAAATTTGGGTTAAAACTTGAAAAATTGGATTTTCCAGAATTCACCTATTTCGAAGTTGAAACGGGTATGTTCCGAAAGAGCAAATTGAGACGAGTTCAATGATATATGAACCCTCCAGCTCAGACAAAAAGTGAGGAAATAAATCCAAAAGTATGAGAGCACAAATATATGCGTCCGCACATCACTGTTCAAATGTTCAATGTTCTCATAACGGCATTCGGTAACACATGTAAATTTGGATTTCCTTGTGTTGTTTCCATATCGGATCAAGGCGTGTAACGCTGTTGCAACTATTCAAGTCCTCAAAAAATAGTATCGTCAGAAGGAGCTAACTCTTCTGCATTGACTAGTGAAATTCTCATTAATGTGAGATCAATTTCTGAAAAGTATTGCAAGATTTAATTCTGATTTTGCTCTCATTCGCCATCGCCGCGTTTTGTCAATCTCACGCTATTTCTCATCAATTGATCGACTGAAACTCTGCGTGTGCTCACACCATTGAACTGTGCCCAAAACTACCCATACCGGATGACCCCGATAATTAAACAAAGCACCGCGGGTTGTGTGCGGTTTGATAAAAAGTTCTAAGCCCCACGGCGAGTACTGTAACGTGTTACGTTTGTTCGTTGTAAGTACAAGCAAAGTATGACATATCGCTCACCACTGATTTGGTACCAATTATTATCAGAAATAATTGTCCTGGTGTTTGTTAGGTCTGCCAGGCTTGCAATGCCAGACCGACTTAGGCCAACACTACTGACAATAATATTGAAACACGTGTACATGAACTGGAATCGGAAATTTATCAATTGACTATGTTGACAAAAAACGTAAACTTTGATGCCAAACACAAATTTTACAGCCCGTCGCCGGTAACTCGGCTCGCTCGTCACCCGAGGTCCCCGAATCAAGAAAAAACACGTTTGTTTTGGATCACTTTGCCAACGAAAAGGACATGGAAGATGTCCTACTGAATTAGTATTTGCTCGAGCACACAGTGACTCACACCACCGTATTTATGCTGAAGTATCTTGGTGGGCAACGTTCCACAAATAGCAGTGGCCACAAAAGTTTATGAAAATAAAAGAACACGATCGTAAACAATGGTCATTTATTGCCGAAACAATCGGTTCCCGAAATTCTGCGGTCTTCGACATGTGCTGAAAAACCTTTTCATATATCAAGGAAAAAGCTCGAATCCACGCGCGGTAACATTTTTGTCAAGTAGCACATGCTGTCCGATCCGAACTGACACTGTAAAGAAACAGATTACCTGAAAAACGTTAGATTGTGCAATCTAAAGTCGGTACTGAGGTCAAATTGCAGCTTTCCATAGCAAAATCATCCGAGGCTGACACAAAGTTGTCAGCAAAAATACCGCAACTTGTTTCAAAATAAAAACGACACTGGTCTGACGACGATAGCTTTGGACCAATAAATATTGTCACTGACTTATCGTTACATAATAAACGCTCATTTAAATGTCTCTATGCGAATGCCCAAAGTTTGTTCAATAAATTGGCTGAACTAACCGAGCTGTGCAAACTGCGAATTGCGTACAGCTGTGAAGTTATTTAGATGATTTTCATGGATGGTCGTTTCGGAATAAGCAACCATTATATTTTCCAAAGGGCAAGGTGCTGCAAATTGGTAAGCCATTTCAGTACCAATAGCAATTCGGACACACGATTTTGAGCTGGAGGAGGCTGAGTATGCGGCAGATTAAAGAACTGTGTGCATTTTGAGGTCATCGACAAACGTGCTTCCAATCTTCTAGGTATGCTGCGACGGATTTTCAGAACCTCCTCACATAGAACGATGCCCATCATAAGATAGCCTACTTAATTACAACTATGGAGCATGCATCACAAGCTTGGACTCCATGGTTAAAAAAGTATATACCATTGCTTGATAAAATATACCATCGTGCAACAAAACTCGTTAGTGTTTTCCGGAAACTAACGTACGTGGAATGATTGCAAAAACTAAGACTCACTACTCCCCCTTTAAAGAAGACTTCGGAGTGATGTGATACTAACATACAAAATATTAAATACCCCACATCATCATTTAAAACATTTATTCGAATACCGTGTGGCACTACAAATTCCCCATTCCGTCGTCGATAAGTTTATACTATACGTGTCTATTTCCTTTGGAATGCCCTCCCCGAAACTATTGTTACCGATCCCAGCATCAAAACATTCAATCGAAATTTCGACACGTATTTTTTTAACAACGATTTGGCGACACCTGCGGAGTGACTCATAGTAAGTATTCAACTGGTCTATACGCGACATTACATGATTATTTATTGAACCATTTTCATGAAAGGATATTTACTATACTATGATAATTGTGAAGCTATGTACTTTTAGTGGCCATAAATTCTTGAATCTAGAAAAACTGAGAACCTGGAACGTCCTGTCCGTGGTACCAGTATTTCATGACGGCTTTTCGCATATCAGAGGAGTACGCAAAAAGCTGTGATTAACAACGTGATAAATATGCTGACGTGGCTGCCTTACAAGTGACGTGGCTACCAGATACTAATAGGTTAACAGAAAAAAATTACACATTTTTGGATAGGAAGGCGCTCTGATGAGCCTCGACTGCATGAGTTGGGTTTGCGGTGTGAAACAGCGTACAAAAAAGCAGAAAAGAAGTGGAGGCGATGGGATGTGAATTCTATATATGAAGTGGCATAATGTTAACATTAAGTCGGTCAAGGTTTGCACACAGAGCTTCACAACGGTTCGAAAACCTTGCCACTGAAAAACTATGTAATAGTATTGGGTGATTTCAATGCCAGAGTTGGTGCAGATTACAAGTCTTGGCTAAACTGTCTGGAGTTGGCAGAAGCAAAGAAATTGGACAACGCCTTTTGGAGCAATGTTGAACGTGTACCGACCATTTACACCTATATAGTCTCTCTAATCGTGATGAGTCAATAGAGCAATCAACCGCTTCGCGAGTTTGCACGCCCCGGGTCACGACGGAATTCCAACTGAGCTCATCAAATGCTTTAGAACAGATTTATTGTAGATAATGCACCAGTAGCTCCTTCGGTGCTGGCATGGAGAGTGTGCCTCATAAGAGTTGTGAGACACCAAGATCATCACGCTATTCTGAACTAAGTATGATCGATGCCACTGCGACAATTTACGGGTAGTCTCTCTTATTAATGTTGTAGGCAATTTGTTTTCTAAAGACTTACAGGTATTAGCTGCATATTTCTAAAATGAATGCTCCTTTCCATTTGTTATATTCAACTATTATTCACACAGATCGGACAGACTCCTGAACCTAAACTAAAATATCCAATTGCTGCATTTTAGTTACACACACTACGCTAGATTTCATGAACGCACATTCGAGAAACCACAAATCACAGTCGCCAATATAGTCACAGTCTATTTATTTAAATATATGTGTTGACATCCCCTGAAATTACGGCAACTCATACTGTACATGTCCAAGAAGGAATTTGAAGAATCTGGTCTTGATGAAATATAGCTTTACGAATATATGTTAAATAAAGTTTTCGTGCAAACACAAAGCTTCAATGCAAGACAGATTCTAAGCACTAAATCATGACCATGAACGGAGTAATACGATTGCAAGTAAGTGTCTCTAAATTCAATAATATTGCTGTTATGTGTACAGGAAGTCCTATTTGTTTAATTCCATCTTCAAATTCAATATCACCGAAAAATTCAAGACATCTTTACAACAATAAATCGACAGGTTCCAATAATGTTTCACAGGAAATTGTTTTACTCTTGAGGAGAGATGTTATATTGAAATGACATTTCCTTTGCATCACGTTCTAACTCTCTTCTGGGGTAAATATTCTGGCGGCTATAATTGGATCCAATGAATGTATTGCTTATTATTAATTTCAATAATAAGATTAACGGAAATTTTGCATATTATAGTACATTTTAAAAATCATTTAAGTAACATTAATTGGGCAAGGTATTTGTTTCATTAAAAATGAGGTCATGTTAACTAATGTAAAATAAATATTTGAAAATTTATCGATTAATTTATCGTGAAAAGATTGATGCTACCCAAGATCTCTTCACCAACTACGGCCGTTAGGTATTTTTAAATGTGATTAGTTTTCCATATTGGTTTCCTAATTTGATTGGTGCTTCGTTCTCCCGCATCGTTGATATACTGCACAAGTGTTCAATTTTGGTGTAGCTAAAATGGTTTGGGTGCATTTGGTGAACGGATTTGTGAAACAAGCTTCTTTTCTCGCAAATCTCCGAACACGTTGAAAAGCTTTGAACGATTATGTCCATGGAACATTTCAGTATAACTCCGCACATACACGCACATATGCATCTGAGAAGTGATTGAAATGTACGAGTCATAGCAGCGAATTCAGGTCAACACGTTACATTCACGAGAACAATTCAGATTGACATTGATAGAAGAATGATACTAACCATAGAGTGTGCAATCGCCTTCGTTTATTTGTATCAGATACTCAACACTAACGTTAGTCAGTTTAGCGTTCTGCCCACGTACCACACAATAACAAACCTGATAAAATCATCTGCGTTTTGGGTGCTTGAACTTGAGTCATTACATGATTCTGTATTTGAATACCATGGTAATTTGTAAGAACATAGTGATCATTGATTAAAACATTGTTTACTCCTTCAAAACTCTTATAAGGTCCAGTGAGTCCACCTATTGACGGTAAACAGGCGGTTGTCGAGTTAGAGTGATGGGATGCAAGTAAAACACTACATTTTGACATTTTGTGAATCTTGAACAGTTTACCCGGAATTTTGTTATAATTCTGTATTCGAACACTGCGGTACAAATTAAGGACACTATTTAATAGTGGCTCTCAATTATAACATTGTTTTAGAGCTCACAGAACCCAAATTAAGTGACCACCCATGGAATGGCAAATGCCACAAGCAGGTTGTGATCTGTTATCAAGGAGGACTTGAACATTATACTACATTGACTTGAGCATATTGACTAACGGAGTTTCGATATTTTTCTGCCAAAATTTGTTCGTTTTATTATTTACTACCACGCAACGAATAAAATTAAAAGAATCTTTATTATACACCGAAACATCAAAGTTCTTTAAAAGCTGTAAATAGGAGGAACAACAGGTAGACTTTCCAAGCAACCGAATTTTTCGTAACAATTTCAATGAACACAAAATTTTTTCAAGGAAAACTTGGATTATGTGGCTCACCACGAACTATCATATTTATTCAAGCAAGATTTATATCAATCAGGAATAATAATTACTGAATTATCAGTATGCAACCTCTAATCTCTAATTGAATAAAAATCCCTTGTGAGTTTTGTTCTGAGAACAATTATGGTATGAAATGCACAAGCCTGATCCAGGCAGAGTGCCGCACAGTCAGAGACTGCATGTGGGATAGGATACTGCAGTTGTCCAGGCCTAGACAGACATGATAACAGAAATACAGAATACAAAAGGAAGTGAGACTTCAGTGGGTTTCAGCATGCAGCTCATAACCGGTGGCCATTCAATTTAGCACGATGTTAACCGCACAGCACAAGTGACCACTTATTGATTAAAACTTTATTCATTTTAACGGAGTTAGCATCAATCGCATACGTATGTTAACAACCGGAACAAGATCGAATTGGTAACAGATGTTTCGACTCAAACATATTATTTCGCATGTTTCGATAGACTGATCATGTCGGACATGAGACAATGTGAGCCTATGTTACAGTTGTGTTAACAGTAATATATGGATTCAGTTGACTTATACAATATATTACTGCATATAAGAAGTTGAAATCGTTTCACCCGCACTAAATAAATGATTGACAACTTGCTTGATCGCGTGTTTTGACCCCGTTTTTAAACTCCTCACATACTCCGCTTAAACACATAACTACCTACATGCAGACAGTATCCGGCGTTATCGTGTTAGTGTCGGGGACGTGTGTATTGCAAAAGCGTTTCATTTTTGTCAATTTGATCGATTTAAACAAAAGAATTTCGCTGATCGATCATTCTAAATTTGCTTTTCCGAATATCCTGTGGCAGTGGCTTTAAATAAATGTAAATATAACAATGTATTGGCAAATATAATAGTAAATAAAATTATTAAGTTTAGAATTGAAACCCAAGGCGTAAATGTTATAGTAACCAACAGTAGATTACATGGGTACAATGATTCGATTAATAATCAATGAAGGATGCTGGTCACGCGAAAATATAAGAAGTGTTACGATAGCCTTTTCAAAATTTTAGATTCAGCACATATTCATATGGATTTGTATTAGTAGCCTAGAAGTCTGTGTGCTATTACAAAAAATCTTGATACGATTCACAACTCGTCGTTTAAGAACAAACAGGCATTTAACTTCAGCAAATCCACCCTTATGAATGCGGCGAATCGAGTAGACTTCACATAGGATATAGGCTCACAAGTCCTCGAAGATCACAGTGAAGAAACAGATTTGGGTGGCTGGATATGCTCCAGTTTATAAACCTCATTTCAATCTAACACTGCCTTTAAAAAAGCAACACGTGTTCTAAATCTACTCAAACGGGTATTTGGGAAATTTTCGCCCAAGATATTCCCAAGGATCATGAATACATACTTGAGACCAGTCATGGAATAAGGTGTGCAGTCATGGTCACCGTCGCTCAAAACTGGCG